>JASANB010007837.1:0-12794 GCA_030248155.1 Sabatieria punctata | reverse complement strand
ATTACCATACAACATGTGAACAAATAAATCAGCTAAGTAAAATAATTCAGTTCAAGTAAATACGATGAATATAAAATACCTACTGTTTCCAAGATTTGCTGAGTCAAGCCTGGTATTTTTAGTCTGCACTGCCCTATAGTCTATACTACGTACTGTACTATTGTGCATGCGTGTTGCGTATGAAATTGGAAAGAAAGATGCACGTGTAACAATCACTGTTTGTCATTGTTGTTTTATACTGGTGTTATTGTATGCAGTTATGGCTGTGCCAGGTCTCCAAAGTAAGTACGTAGAGGTTTAGGTGGAAAGTGCGCAGAACGGAGATGGTTTTGCAGTGCAACAACGCTTAGGAGAGGAGGTGAAGGCGGTGCTCTTGCAAGCAAAGCAACAATTCAGCCTGGAGCGCATGGGCTTGTCTGAGCGCGTGCGATCGCTGCCTTGGTTTCACGGATATCTCAGTGACACGTTGATTGAGCAATGCCTCATACTGGACGGAGACTTTGCACTCTACATATCCTCGCTAGACAACCTCACTCTGGTCATCAAACACTTTTATCGCTTCTACAGACTCATCGTAACTGTCAACGCCAACAACCAAGTACAGTATGTTTACTTGCATGTACTGTAGATAGTAGCGCATGCTGCGGGTTTACGAGGCTTAGGAAGTGAAGCTTTGCAAATATGGTGCGTCTGCAGATCTTTGTGGAGCACCAGGACCAGCAGTATGGCAGTCCGGAAGAATTGGCGACCCAGGGCAAGCTGAGAGGAGTTCGTTTGGAAAACAATCTGATCGCGTATCTGAAACGCCCGGTGTCGCAGCAGATCTGGCAAGTGACGATGGAGCAGTTGTGTCTGGGGGACGCGTTGGGCAGACGAGGCCGAATATTCGCAGGCAGCATCACCAGAGTGCCGACCATCAATGTGGCGGCCAAAGTAGCCAAGAGCCCCAACGACGCAATCATTCTGATGCACGAGTGCGTGATTCTGCGCAAACTCATCCACCCCAACATCGTTCGCATGTGCGCCGTGCAGACCAAACAAGCACCGCCCATTCTGCTCATGGAAATGGCCATAACCACAGTGAAGCAGCACCTCAGCTCAGCGCAAGTGCCGGTGGCTGGCACAGAGCTCTTGCGCTTCTGTCTGGAACTGGCGGCCGCCGTCGACCACGTGCACTCCAAATGGTGTGTGCATGGCTATTTGGCTGCTAAGAACTGTCTGCTCACTGACCAAAACAAACTCAAGCTCACTAACTTCTCGCTCAGTTTCTACGGCGGCTTTTTTCGCTCTGATCAGACTGGTATTGCCGTCAAGTGGAGCGCCCCGGAGACATTGGCCTACGGTATACGCAACAGCACTGCATTCGGCTGCGTACAGTAAACCAGTTGTTGCAGGCGCTTACACGGACCGCACCGACGTTTGGAGCTATGGCGTGGTGTTGTGGGAAATCTGGAACGAGGGCAAGGACCCGTATGTGGGCATGAGAGATGCGGAAGTGAAAACAAAGGTGTCAATGACCGTTGTCTCTGCAGATCAGTGACTGACGTGCGTTGCAGGTACTTGAGGGGTTTCGCATGGATCCTGGGGAACGTATGGTAGGAGACGTGGTACTGTTGATGGACAAGTGCTGGAACAACTACCCCGAAAAACGACCGCCGCTCTGTCGAATCCATAGTCTCCTCAACTCCTTACTGATTGCGGTCAGAACAGGCAGAGCCAACGCCAACGCCATCTGACTGTCCCGTCTTTAACTGATCTTCTGTTTCCTGCTTGTCTGAATAAACTCACTTGACAAACTCAATAAAATAACAGTGGTACTGAGGCTATTTGTCGACTGCAGTTGACGTCACAGACTTGTTTCACTGATTGACTGATTCATTGACTTGTCCCTAGGCTTATACAACTCTTACCCGCCATCATTAGTGTCGGATCGGAAATTTGCGACAACTTCCCCTTGGTTGGTCCTACCGCCAAGATAGTTGTCCAAAGCGAACTAATACTATGCTAAATCTAGACTGGATTGTGCGTGCAGGTGCGGTTTGCAAACTTTACCTAGGCCGCATACATTAAACAGATATAAGCATAGTAAGCAAGCAGTGTAAATCATACGTAGTACGTGTAATACAATGTAGGTCATCCACCGAAGGGGGATGGGGGTTGGGGTTCTGAGCCCAAATTCTAAGGAGGGGTTGAGCACTAAAAACGCTCAAAATCGCAAAAAATTTCAATTTTTCGGCTAAAAATAGTCAAAATCGCTAATTTCGGCTCAAATCAGCTAAAAAGTGCTGTTTTGTAAAAAGACGATTTTGGCAATTTTTGTGTCTGAAATTGTAACAAATCGCAAAAATTTGGTAAAAAAACTACTTGCCAGAAAAATTTAATGAAATAAAACCGTTCTAGTATGGGGTTCCAGTCGAGTCCAGCCGGCCAATGACGGCGAAAAAAATTTTTTCTGCAGTCATCTCATATTCATTGCAATTAGGGAAAAAGCTCATTTTATGTGGCGCAAATTAGTGTTCAGAGTAAACGTAGCGCAGATTAGGGTCCACCCCGGGCTAGAGATCGACCTTGTCTACAACTTGCTCATGAGGCCCAACGCCTCCCGAAAAGTTATTCGCAAAAACAGTTGTTGACAAACCATACAAGCGATCGCATAAAAAGGCACTGTCGCGGTTTAGGGATCAACAACAACAACAACAACAACAACAAAGTTTATTCAACACAAGACTCCAACTGACCTCGGCTTTAGACTGGGAGGGCTGGGCCGATTGCCGGCTCTAATGCCCGCCCAAAAAGGAATTTCGAGAAGTCCATCATGGACAACTTTGAACGAAATTGAAATACAGTTTGTGCGCCCATAATTTCAGATGGCAGACTATTCCATATCGGTATAACACGACAGGCAAAGAAATTCTTGCGTAAGTCTAGCCGACTGTGTGGCACATACAACTTAAATCTGTGTCCCCTGGTGGGGACCGGTGGAGCTACGCTAAAGAACAATCTTTTAAAGATCTTTTCAAAGTTTAGCTATAGTTTAGTTTAGCTTCCCTGTTGGTATACTAGTTTACTTTGGATGACTTTTGGCTACTAGTTTACTTAGATGACTAATACATCTGTTTTACTTTAGCTGCCTTATTGGTCGGCGCCCGCCGATTTCTTCGCAACCGAATCCGACGCCCAACCGTGGGAACTGCCGCGAAAGCTGCCTAGTTTATTACGGGTTACTTATGCCTTCTGTTTAATTTTAGATGATTAATGGACCTGTTTTACTTTACCTGCTTCATTATCGGTTGTGGGAAACTGCCAAATAAATTACGGCCCGACCCGGCTGCTAGTGTACTTTGGTGGACTTTTGACTCTCAATCACGACGAAAACTTTACTTCGCCTGGGGATATCCTAGTTAGTTTATAGTGCCTACATTTGGTAGTTTGAGTACATATTTAGATTTACTCTTTTGTTACCACTTGGGCAACGGGCCCACAAATCGCCAGAGATTGACATAATATGCGGCCCTAAAACACACTTCACTTATACGTATCTACTCTACTTATCTAGACTATACGCTGTGCTAACTAAACTGAATCAAGGTGAACAAAGAACAAAAACATTAACAAATGGAGGCTTTGGTCTTAGCACTCCGAATGCAGAGCGTGCGATAGTCTACAAAGAGATCGGTTTCGCCATTTTCCCGCCGTATCCAACTTTCCGCAAATCAAAAGCTTTCTTAGCTTGCCACGGCGTCAGATCGCAACCAATGTAGACAGATGCATACTGGGCCTTTGCAGACAGAGCCTTTCTTTTTCGTTGCATGATGGTCTGTTTAGTCTGTACTATACCCACTTTATTACTGACTTATTAGCTCTGTGTTAGGGTGTTATTTCCCGTCGCGTGTTTCTGTTGTGTTTATTTTATTTGTGTTCTTTCTGGCGATGAGCCAATATTACTACGCGTGTTCTAGAGTTCGGGCCAAGGCCTGCTCATTGTTTTTCGCTGCTTACACTAAACGCACAACTACCTCTGGCTGGCCGAAAACGTGTCTAACTGCGAGTGTGTTTGTGGCACAAGCGACAACCGCTAGACCTCATTCCTTACTTTATCTCTAAACGTATTCTATATTATAAACTCGTAATCATTCCCCAAGTGCTATCATTTCTACACTTTTACACCTTCTTTTGTAGTCCGTTCCTTACCTCTAATCTATTCCAATCTGTATTGTGACATCCAGGTCTAGCCCTGATCAGTGGAGGCAGTCCACCGAGATGAGTCGGAAACAAAAACAGAAAAAGAAGGCTAAGTGGCAGAACGCTCAGTCGCAAGAAGCGTTGAATCTGGCACCTGAGATCGAAGAAGACTTGCTCACGACTGAAGTGTCCGGCACAGAAAGCCCGCCACCTCTCAGTAGAAAGCAGTCGAAAATGATCAACAAGATGTCAGTGGCCGCATTGCGACAAGCACTAGAGTCCCGGATGCTTTCTACTCTGTCGTCTACCGACCAGTCTACTAAAGTGGAAGATCAACCTACTGGTGAGAGTGTTACCTTGGTACAAAGCACAGAAGACACCGACCAAACTGAAGAGGTTCCGAATTTTGTTGATCTTCATCTTCTTTCTTCTACGATTGGGCCCGTAACGCGCCGTGCCAGTGTACTGGCACGGGCGAACGAGGGCGCTGAGTGTCGTGTCACTGGACTGGCACGACCGGATGACGCTGGTACTGGTGCTACTGAAGAAGTGGTACGACAGGATAACAACGGGAGTTGTGTCAGTGGATTGGCACAACCGGACGACTACACCAAACGACTGTCCTTGGAAAGACAGGCTGTCTTCACCGCTAACACCGAAACACAACTGTTACAACGAATCACTACGCATGTTAACAAGTCGGTAGGAGTGTACGTCGACCAACAGGTGCAACAAGTGAAGGGTGCGCAAGACGAATTGAAGGGTGCACAAACTCAGCTACATGCCGAATTGAAAGGTGCGCAGAATCAACTCCACGCCGAATTAGATCAAGTAGCGGGACAGGTGACGCACGTTGTCGATGACATAGAAGGAATGCGGCACCAAGTGATTCAAGTTGAAATTAGTCTCGCCCACCCTAGAGAAGAAGTGATTCAGGTTGAAACTGAGTTGAGTCAAAAGATTACCCAAGAAATTGACGGCATTAAAGACGAAGTTCGAGCCGAAATTGGTGGTGTCAAGGACGAGGTTCGTAATGAAATCGGTAGTGTTAAGGAGGAAGTCAGCAATAGCAATAACAAGCTCGGTCAAGTAATGAAGAGTGAAATTGGTCAGGTGCTGACAATGGTTAGTAAATTAGTCAAACCTACTTCTGACTTACCGACCACCAATTCAGAAGACAATGATGTAGACGAGAGTGCAGCGCCGCGCTTACATCGCTCTGTCTATTACCGGTCGAAACGAACAACGGAACCGGACCAGCAGGACGAAACACCCATTATGGGCATGGGTGCTACCAGTAGTCCTGAGGAACAACAAAAGAAATTGGAAAAAGAACAACGAGCGGCCTTGGCCATTACTCACTCGAAAGAAACACATCAAGTTAGAGCCGCATTGCTATTTCGAGGTACATTGCAAGAGCAGATCAAAGGGACAACTATTCAATTTAAATCCAAATTTGGTTTGAACATGCCCTCACCACCGGTTGTCGAAACTCCCGATAGCAGAAGAAATGCATTGAGCAGCCGAGTTAGAACACTTTCGCAGTGGGAAGAAGACATTCAGGTGTTGAAAACTTGGCATGTTGATTTGCTAAAAGAACAAGAAGTGCTTAAACAACATTTGGACAAATTGAGTCAAGCGGTGATTAATCAAGGAACTACGGCCACACCTGTCACGCCGCCCAACTTCGAACAGGAGTGTCTACCTAAAGTGTATGACGGCGCTCCTCCTGGCAGTGTGCGTATTTTATCGTCACAACAACCCGTTCCGAACGAAGACATGACGGTGGTACGTACGGTGTCTGAGTTGGCCCGTGACCAAAACGAACAATTGTCTACTAAGACATTACGGTTACAAGCACTAGCGCAGCAAGCTAAAGAAGTGGTTCAGCAAATCCCAGTTCGAGTCTCTGCTGCCGGCATGATGCAACTTCGTGATCGGTGCTTGGCGAGAATTGATTCGATTTTCTTACCGGACAATGTCATGCCGTGCGATACGTTAGCTGATCTGCAGGAGCGGATGCAGGCTGAAGTCAATGTGTATCGGAAGAAAGCGCAGGAATCTGTCTTCAGTGGTTCTGCTGACAGAAGAGCTCACTTAGTGGACCCGGTACAAAGAAATGGGACTGTTCCAAACGCCCCTGAGTTGAAAACAGGTGTGCTAATGCAGCACTCCTGAAAATTCTGATCCGATCTTTTGGACAGAACTGGAAGAACTAGAAGAACTTGACGTTTTGACACAACGTGGAAGCAAACATGTCAGATGCTCCTGTATCTACCCTCAGTGCGCAATCGGTGCCAGAGAGGTAGAGGGACGAGTGGAAACAACGAAACTGTCGGAAGACGTCTGTGAGTTGGCCAGACGACACCAAGTGATGGATGACCAGTGTTCGGCAATGTTGAATTTTAAGAAGACTCAGTTGCTGCCTGAAAACCAAGAGCTAGCTGACTGGGTACAGGCTGAACAGACCAAGTTCGTGGTTTGTGGGAGACCTGTTATGGTTCGTGCCGAGAGGATCAGGAGGAGTAGAAGAGGCCATGCAACAACTGTGCCTGTACGTACCAACGGCTCTCCAACCGCGACTTTTGTATGACCACCATGGAGCTCCAACATCGGGCCATTTTGGAAAGAACAAAACGTACAGCCGAATGAGAAGATTCTACTATTGGCCGAACATGAAGCAAGAAGTCTACGAACAGGTGAACTCGTGTCGGCAGTGTGCAGCTAGAAGGGGGCAAGAGGTTCGTGCAAACCCACCTATGGGACAGATGCCCATGCCAACAGAGGCCTTTGAACGAGTTTACGTGGACTTGCTACAGCTGAACCGTTCAGACGCAGGTCACACCTACGTGCTAGTGGCAATTGACGCGCTAACCAAGTTCGCTATGGCCGCTGCCTTGCCAGACAAGAGAGGAGCCACTGTAGCAACGGCTCTTGCTCAGGAAATGTTCACCAAGTACGGATTCCCAGTGGAGATGGTGACAGATAATGGGACCGAGTTTTGCAACGCTTCATTGAAAAAGCTGCTCACTACCTTCAACGTCAAACATCGACTGGTATTGCCATACCACCCTCACTCTTGTGGTTTAGTAGAGAAGTTGAACGGCACTTTGGCAAACATGCTATCCAAGCTGGTAAACAAGAAAGCCACTAACTGGGATCGGCATCTACCTTTCGTCGTATTTGCCTACAACGTGACTCCTCACAGCGCTACCAACGTGGCACTGGCCGAATTAGTGCTTAGTCACAATCCCAGATTGCCTTCGAAAGTGCCAGGTTCCAATATCTCTCCCCACTTGTTGACGGATACGGACCAGTCTCAAGCAGAACAGCGTCAAGCCAATGCTATGTTGCATGCTTGCTATGCTCTCAAGAAAGCAATGGATCGAGGCAAGCAGAGGTTCGACAAGTACCATGAGACAAAGGACTCACCTCTCTCGGTCGGAGACAGAGTGATGCGGCACAATCCAGCTATCAAGACAATGAAATTGGCACTGCAATTCACGGGACCGTTCGAAATAGTGTCAATTCATGGACTGTGTGCAATAGTGGTACCCGTGGGAGAACCCAACGCTCCGCCCAAGCGCATTCACTTGTCTCAGCTGTCTAGATGCTACCCAGAGTTGTCAGATCAAGTATTCTTGGGCAGAGAATCAGCAGAGCAGCTTGGCAGAATGCCCCCCGAATTCCTCCCCAAGATCCAGCTGATGTCAAACGCGACGACCAATTTAGACAAATGTACATATGTGGTTAGATTATCCTAGTCTCTGTCTGTTATAGTTCTCCTATTTGCTGTTTTGTTTTCTCTTACTAACCTGTACTGTACCAATGCATGGTATCTCTCTGTTAATGCTTATATTGTTTCTGTTGGTGCATTGGATTGTGTATAGAGATGCTTCTGTTTTGTTGCTATTGTTTGTTTGTTTTTCGGCCATGTAATTGTAGCTTGTGTAAGATGCAATTGTGCCCTTCTGTTTTAGTCAGAGCTTGGAATTGTTCGCTGGGTCGTCCCTACCATTAGCAGGAGAGTTGGAGCAATAGAATCTGGAGCGTGGAGCTAAAGTGGCGACAGAGGTGGCTCGACCAGTCGAAAGAACAGTCGTCAGCTTCGCATCAATCTCTACCCACTGCTCCGAGCCTACGCTGAATCACCTAGCACCGTGCCAGGAGGCCCGGTCCAAGAAGGGGGCCCTGTACTATACCCACTTTATTACTGACTTATTAGCTCTGTGTTAGGGTGTTATTTCCCGTCGCGTGTTTCTGTTGTGTTTATTTTATTTGTGTTCTTTCTGGCGATGAGCCAATATTACTACGCGTGTTCTAGAGTTCGGGCGCAAGGCCTGGCTCAGTTGTTGTTTCGCTGCTTACACTAAACGCAGTCAACTACCGTTCTGGCTGAGTGCCAAGATAAACGTGTCTAATCTGCGAGTGTGTTTTGTGGCACAAGCGACAACCAGCTAGGACCGTCAGGTTCCTTATCTTTATTCTCTAATTACCGGTATTTCTAATTATTATTAATACTTCGGTAATCATTGCCCAGTGCAATCATTTCTATCACTTTTACGGATTTCCTTCTTTTTGTAGTCTCGTGTCCTGTGCCGTACGCGTCTAATTCTGATTCCAGAGTGCTGTAGTTGTGACATCCAGGTCTAGCCCTGATCAAGTCACTTGGTCTTTCAATTCCACCACAACCTTACGATTCGTGTCTGTACCAAGAATCCGAATATTCAAAATATTCAAGCAGTCAATAGACAGCTCAGAAAACAGATCGTTTACTAGTGCAGGGATGTCCTTACTGTCTGTCGCTCGAGTGAAGAGTCCATTAATGACAAGGTTCAGACTGCGCCGCTCACGCTCTCACATCTCTCGTTCCCAGTCACAAATACGCACCAGCTCTGAGTGCGCTTTGTCGTAGCACGAAGACGGGTTCGGAACAGGCAAGCCATTCCTGGCAGTTTGCAAGACAGATGCGTAGGTTCTCTTCATCGCGTGAGTGGACAGCTTCTCCAGATCAGCAGTCACCTTTTCAAGTTGATCGGCAAGGGATGACACTTTGCTGCAGAGAGTAGAATAGTCATCATCAGGAGGGCCGGGAGCAGTCATCGTAGCCACTGATGGCCAGTCGTCACGGTCCATCTCTTTGGAGCGAAGTCTCTCAATCAGGTCAAAGCAGTCCGGGCAATTCAGCGCAATAAAGTTGCTTTTACGTGCAAGACTACAGACCTCATCACAGTACTGAACGCACACTCTCGGTCCCACCAAAGACTTTCCAAAACAGGGCTGACACAGGTATGCTCCACCGCAGAAGGAGCATCTCACGACTTTTACTGGGCCAGAAAAGATCTTGTCGCCACATTGAATGCAAGTCGACATTTTGATATGTATGATACAGTAACACCTACGTACTCTAGGCATGTTGTCACTGTTGCAGCAGTGACGGCTTGCTTCCAGGTATTCGGCAGGCCTAATTACACTATAATTAGTCTATGTATTTGTGTCCAACCATAATTATGCAATTGACCAGCGTTTGTGAACGTCCTAGTCACTTGCAGCCAAACCATACATGTCGTTGGGGGTGTAAAGGGGGGCCGGCCCCCCAAGCCCGATTTTTCGGCAAAAGTCCCGCCCAGCGGATTCTTTTGGGGGGACCTGAAAACCCACTTTTGGATTCCAAAGTATTACTTCCTTTAAAAGGAAATTTTAGCCCAGACAATACATTCTGCAGCACAAAATTGGGTTTTCGCCTACCCTACAACCCAAAACAGGGTTTTGTAAGGCTTAGAAATCCTAAATAGGGGTTTTAGGCTACTTTTAAACACTGATTAGGGTTTTAGACTACTTTGAAACCTTAAACAGGGTTTTCAGGTTACTTTTAAACCCTGATTAGGGTTTTTAGACTACTTTGAAACCCTAAACAGGGTTTTCAGGTGACTTTTATACCCTGATTAGGGTTTTTAGGCTACTTTTAAAGCTTGATTAGGGTTTTTAGGTTACTTTCAAACCTTGATTAGGGTTTTTAGGTTACTTTCAAAGCCTGATTAGGGTTTTCAGACTACTTTTAAACCCTGATTAGGGTTTTCAGGTTACTTTGAAACCCTAAACAGGGCTTTTAACACTGGCTAGAAAGCCTAGAAAGGGTTTTTTGGTTGATTAGAAACCCTAAACAGGGTTTAAGAACTGCATTAAATTACTAAATAGGGTTTTTTTAGTAATCCTATAAGTCAAAACAGGGTTTTGCGCGTGCCTTAGAATCGAAATTAGGGTTCTCTGGACTATTTTTAGTCAATATAACGCATTTCAATCTGTATTTTATCGCTGAAACTCATATTCAATACGTATATTGAGCGCAAAACAGCTTTTTATTACATTCATTGTTTCAATATTCGGTTTTTAAGGCATTTTCTTCTACCTGAACAGGGTTTTCAAGGCATTTTTAATGCAAAAACAAGGTTTTTAACGCTTTTTCGGTCCAAATAGGGTTTTGAAGCCATTTTTCGCCCAAAAATCTCTAAAAATAGGTCGACAAAACCCACTTTTGGACCCCAAAAAAGGTCGCAAAACCTACTTTGGACTTGGTCCCAAAACCCTATTTGGGATTTGAAAAAGGTCCCCCCCACGGAAAAACCCAGCGACATGTATGAGCCAAACTCCGGGTAATTTGTACTGGTCTTTTTTTTACCATGAAACAAGTGATAAAGACGCAACGTGATTTCCGTTCCGTACATTTGCCTACAACGGTCACGTTTATATATTTGATAAGTTTAATTCGGACCAGGCGATTGAGCTCTGGCGGTCTCTGTGAGGTCGGCCAAGTGCAAAGCCCGAATTGACGTTCATCGTAATCAGTTAGTGTCACCATGAATGGTTCTTTGTTAATATGTTTGTACTGGTCTGGTATCTCATGCTAAATTGAACCCAAAAATTGCGGCTCGAACTCCAACAAATAGAATTTTCTGGGGTAGCCAATTAACAGGGGGAGGGGTGGTCAGTAAATAGGTAAAAACACTATTACGGAATTTGTTGCACGCCCGTCAGGAAGTGTGCCGTGTGTTTGACTACCACAAACCATGTGGAGTTCAGTTTAGAAGGCGGTGTGACGCGGCCCGTTCTGAAGCGGTACTGCAAATGTAGTAAACTGATTGTGGTCAGGTACATAAAAAAAGCATGGTCCAACACAAACAATATTTGACCTGTAATTAAGTCCGCCAATTACATGGCGGTGGTCACAAATCCCTAATTCGGGTTATCAAGGGTGGTAGCAGAATATCTGGAAAGAGGCAGTAACTGCTAGAACAGCAGTGATGCGGGCCAAGCACACTCTACAAATTGTCCAGGTGGCGAGTTGTCCGGTTGAGAGTTGTCACTGTGGCGAGTTGTCCGTGGCGAGTTGACCGACGGCGACTCGGTGGTGGCGAGTTGTCCTAGACCGGACGAGGGGAGATCGCCCGTGCGTCGTTGGTATCTCCCGCCTTATGTTTACGCGGTTTTTACTGTACCAAAGTCCAAAGTGGTCCAAATGCAATTTTAGCTTGTTTTGGCTTCTGCAAAATAATGAAGTCAAACATAGTCTTCTATATGCTTATACGCATGAACTGACGTCGAAAACCGATCATTCGGATGAACTTATTAGAGCACAACTAGTTTTAATGTAATAAAAAAGACAAACACAAACATTGAGCTTTTCTATTCCTTTGTATTGTATCGGTTCTCCCAAAAAGGTCAGGGGTGACTCCGAAAGGGTTTACAGCAAACAAGGTTGCCGACCAACTTGGGACAGTAAGTGGCACACCGGGTTAGGGTGGGAATGTTGGAATAAACAGACAGAATCTAATAAAGCAAGCAAACCGTTACAAAAGAAAAGCAAAGCAAACGTTAAAGAAACGTTGTCGGATCTAGAGCGCATTGCCGGATCAGTTGGAAGACGTGCTGTAGTGCTACCGGTGGAGGACAGAGACTGTTGAGCGCAGTTAGCATCTGATGGCGTCTATAGCATAACATAGAAAGATGCGAGAAATAAACATTGAAGTATACACACAGAACAAGCGACAATGGTGACACGTCTTCTACCAAAACGATTGTTACTTTTTGGAACACTCTGTACGCATTTACAAACCAAAAATTTTAAAATAAATTATTTGTGCTTTCTTCTTTAGCCTTGTCGAGTACGCCTGCACTGCTACGTGTGTCAGTCACTCTGATGCCCTACATCTGCATCAGCCACATCTCTTTTCGACCGAATTTCGCCAGGTTTGTATTGATAGATAATTTCTTTGATTTCTTCTTGCTCCCAAGGAACGCCGAATCCAGTCTTCAGACGACCACGCCCACGACACGACGTCCCATCCCATTTATTATTCAAGTGTAGAATTACCTCAGGAATTATCGAAGCAAAAAACTGAAAAACACATTTACCTGCTCCCAGTACATCTATCTAACGAATAACGGAAATAACGGTAATTTTTGCTGTTCCGACGTTTTTTACTGTTTGTTAAGACCTCTGGAGATCGGTCAATAAATCTAACGGGTAAGGGTACATTTTGTTCGATTTCTGGTAAATTATTTGGCCCGGGTAAATATTGGGTAAATATTGATCCGGACGGAGATACACAGAC
>JASANB010007836.1:0-26329 GCA_030248155.1 Sabatieria punctata | reverse complement strand
ATTCTTATTCTTATTCTTATTCTTATTCTTATTCTTATTTTCATTCTTATTCTTATTCTTATTTTCATACTTGTTCTTATTCTTATTCCTCCTACCTTTTGTCCATTGTGCGACAGTCAAAAATTTACTTCGGAACAGAAAGTACCTCTGGATCTGGTAGGGTCGTATCGCACTCCAGTCAGAGGGTTGACTCTGTTTCGTTTTCCGGTGGTTACGATCCAGCCTTTGTTCTCTCCAACTCCCGATGCACCATCTCCTGTTGGGTTTAGTTTGCAGAATTGGTCTACAACCTTTTTGTTGTCCTTTTCAAACTGAGCAAATGATCGTGCCTGTCAAGCTAAACGGACAAGTAATGAGAGCACAGGAATCTGCATCCGAAAGAGCACTTCCGGAATCGGGTGTAGTCTCTGATCCAGGCCGCTCTGTAAAATTAACAGGACCTTCTGTTGTTATCTCTTCTTCCTCTGAAATCATTCCATATATACCGTTGCAACCCTCTTAAAATCTGCTGGACAGAGTACCCAAGAATTCAGAGCAATCCTGCCTGACATCAGCAAAGTATTCTATGTCGTCAACAACTACCAATCCACCTTGCGGAGACTGCACAAAGTTTCCTGCGTCGAACACAATCTGAAAAATGTAGACTTTGGTAGGAACAAAAAGGCCATAGATACCTCAAACGGGCCGTCCAACACTTCAGGAACGTAGACAGTGGTGGGCCCGGGACCACTTTCCACCTGTTCGCAGTCCCAAAGTTCGGTTTCACCGACGTACCGCCAGCAAACGAACAGTATGGGTCGCTGTGACTCCGTGAAGGCCCGCGTGATCCAGTGCTTGAAGGTCAGTTCTCCATCACCGACTTGACACTGAATCGGATCGGACACCAATAATCCGTTGTCGTTGGAACCTCGCACTGGTGAGGCTATCATATGAAATGGTTCGGCTGAAAAATATCTTTATTGCTAAAAAAAACACTTAAAAATCGTTGGGTCCAAATCTGTCTAGCCCATGTCGGTGAGAGGGAGCAGGCAGACCCGTCCAAAGCCCCCTTTTACATGGGATAGGTAGAATAGTCTATTGTAAAAAATATAATATTATACTTGGCTGTTCCTGTGTTCCAGTAGCAAACTGCCATTTAGTGGGGTCAGCTTTTCCCTTTCCCTGAAACCATTCCAATTTGTCGTTGGGCACGTTCCTCCAACGACACGACTGATCTGCCACTGAACACGAAGCTTCAGCATCGATTTTTATCATTTCGCCTTTTGCTCCTGAAGCTAGTCTGGCCGCATCGAAGTTGCCTCCCATGGCGGCTAAAAACTATTTTCTACAAAACATCCAATACATTTTCGATTAATTTTCTTGCCTTTCAACGCCGCTTTACTAGCCGATTCCTCAATAGCGCCTCCTCTAATACAGCCATTTGCTAAATTTATGCGATTAACTAATCATAAATCTTGGCCGGCTGAATACTCACCACTGTTGCAGAAAATCACGACAAATATTATTGTTGTAACTATTGGAAACATTGTAGGGAGGCTAAGAGTATATACATATAAAGAGAACTAGTAATAGGCCACCTACAACAAAGTTGTATTGTGTGCGCTTAGAGAAGGAACTGTATAACCGGTCCGCACTGTAGGTAAAAACACTTTACGTAACTGTACACACAAAACGACAGCTGACGATTTTGTATTAGTTAATCTAATTTTTTTGGCACAAAGAAAAACTGGATCCAATCTTGCACCTACGCAAACTGGTTTTGAATATGTCAAATTTTGCTCTTTCTTTACTTATGTATAAACCAGAGCCGAATAGAATAGAGAAACTAAATCTTGATGTTCTCCTTATCTTCTATTGTACAAAAAGTTAAAAAGAACAACATCAATTGATGATCTGGATTTGAGCATTGAAATATCGATTAACGGAGCTCTTTTTGCATTTTAAGCTAACAATAATGTGTAAACGATGTATGGGAGTGAGTTATAGAAAATTACGAGCTCTTTCAAATGCACAAACCGCAGTAAACCCAGAGAACAAATAGTATACACTTTTTCTCAACAACGCAAAAGTTCCGATAACTCGTTGCGTTCACGTTTCAAAGCGGGGACACCCTGTAAATGCGAGTTTAAAATTACAAAAGTTTCTATTTCTAAAATAACTTCAGTATAGAATTTCGTTTATGGATATGATCTATATCTGTATTTATTCTACTCAGCTTTATTGCACGTTCAGAAGAACGGAAAGAAAGTTATTGCAGAATATTTCTCTATTTCCTCCATATCTGCATTTGCCATACAGCGTGCAGCATCCCCCTCTGCAGCGACAAACGAACCAGTTTTGCGGACTTCCGCATTCCTCGTATTTGGAACAAACTGAAAGAATAGAAGGTGTGAAATGGACCGAAATTCTACCTATTGTTTCGATTTTCGCTTAAAATAGCTAAAAGCTGCGGTATCTACAGGGTGTTCAAAAACAACATTTCTTGTTCCTGCCATTTGGCTGAAATTTGAAACGTAGGGGAGATGTTGTGTGTTAAAATTTGGTGGACTAGGCTTGACCGAATCCTGAGAAATTCACGAATATGTGAAATTTGTTATTTTCGATGCCTATACAGCAGGGATATGAGGTGTGTTTTTTCCGGTGTTTTTTCCGTTTTTTTCCCAAAAAAACGGTTTTTTTTCCTAAGGGTCGGAAAAAACATAAATCGCGGAAAAAAACTCAAGCTAAAAATAGCTATTTATGTCGTTTTTCTGTTAAATAATGGACTTTTGAGATGTATAATAGGCTAGACTGGCTCAAAACTGTTAGAAAAACAACAGAAAATGCCAAATTTGGCAATCTAAAAAAAGGGAAACTGGTGTAAGAAAATTTGCATGTACCGGAGTTTTCCACTTATAAGACCTGGTCTTATAACTGGAAAATGTCCAAATTCAGGGTCACTTTTTGGCGCCCTTTTAAAGACCATGGTCTTCTAACTGGAAAATGTTATTTTACTGCAAACAATGGTTTTTCGCCAAAAGTTGAATTTGTTTTTCACCTAGATTGTTGTTCCAGACATGCCTGACCATTTTACGCTTGATTTGTAGAACTTTACTTGAAATTGCAAAAAGAAATTTAGTGTTGAAGCATAGCAGGTATTGTATTATGTTCAAAACAAAAATCAGAATCATGTTTTACCTATATTATATACTTCTGCCTTTGTTTTTTTTACGATGGACAGTTTTTGTTTAGTTTAAAAACAGATAATTGTGCGCTAAAATTGGTTAATTTAACTAAGACCATGGTCTTTTAACTGGAAAATGGGTGTCAATGAACCCAGTTTTCTGACCACCTATTTGAAGACCATGGTCTAATAACTGGAAACAAAAACCTATTTAAAGACCATGGTCTTCTAACTATGGTGGTCTTATAAGCGGAAATCTCCGGTAGCGTTTATTGATGGAGCCTGTTAGGGACTGTTTCATGCCTGTTTCGTGATTTATATCCATGTAAGACGGGTATTTCTGTTTTGAAAAGACTCGGGAAGGCGCTAGAAAGTAGAGTGCGAACAATACCTAAAAAACCCAATACCCCAATACCCAATACCCAATACCAATACCTGAGACCCCCAATACCCCAATACCCAATACCCAATACCCAATACTTGCGTAGCTGGGCCAAAAATTTTATTTCAGTGGACAGGTACATTCTAGTTGTGTAAATTTTGGCGCTGCAATTAAAATTTTTAAGAGGCTGGTTGGGCCGCTGCCCTAGCAGAGCGAGAAAATTTTGAAAAATTTTTCCATTCAGAAAGCATTTAGAAGCCGTTTTAGGCGTAAAATTAGCAGAAATTAACAGTTTTGGTACTTAATATTCAGTAATTCAGTCGTGTTTCTTACTTCCGGCGATTTTTTCCTAACTCAATTCAGTAATTCAGTAATACTCCTAACCGCAATTGCCATGGGTACGGTGCTAGTGCATTACGGTGACATTAGAAATGTCACCATTTTTTTAGATAAGAACAGAATAATTAATTACTGGTGTAGCGCTTAGAAAAGCGTACATTTTAGGAAATTCTACTAACGTTTAGTTGATTAGGCCGTCCATAAACGACGACATTCCAGGGGGAGGGGGTCGGCTGAGTTACCACGATAGACGACACACCAGGAGGGGGAGTGGTTAGCAAAAAACTACGTCGCTTTTTCGGAATTTTAGGGAACTTTGATTGTATTATTTTCAATTTAAGTACATTCTGTCAAAGGTTTCTGCAATGCAGAAAAGCTTCAAAAGTGGTTGTAGGGATTTAATCTATTGATTGTGCAGTATGCTACAAGAAACCATGACAGCTCTGTATGTACTGCAACTGAAAACGGCGTCGTTTTAGGGGAGGGGCCCCTAGAAACGACGCAAGGCGATTTTGGGGGGAGGGGGCTCAGAAAAATCGGGATTTTGGAACGACGTCGGTTATGGACGGCTCCTTAACGGAAAACAGCTTACTAAACCGAATCATCGATCAACTTTTTCGATTTTTTAGATCAATTTTTCAGGTCAACATAGATTTTTCTCTATTTTTAATTGTCCAATTTAGTATTGGGTATTGGGGGGTAAAAACCCCAATACCCAATACCCAATACCCAATACCTGGAAAACACCCCAATACACCCAATACCCAATACCCAATACCCAATACCAGTTCGCACTCTACTAGAAAGCGTTAGGAATCATAAAACCAGGCTAGGATACTCAAAACTTGGGCTGGAGTTTTTTTCCGCGATTTAGGAAAAAAACGAAAAAAACTGAAAAAAAACAGGCCGAGATTTTTTTTGAAAAATATCCATCCCTGCTATACAGTAGAAATGGCGCTTTAATGGAAACTTTTCTTTTGGCTGTCATTTCGCAAATGTTCGCCAAATGACCTTAAAGTACCTTTGCAGGAACTGTTCGAAACTGTGGGATATATTATGTGTTAAGATTTCAGGCAATGAGAATGACATGGTCTTGAGAAAACAACGATTATCCTATATGTTTTTCGAATTTTCTAATCAAAAGAAACTGATGTTCCGTAATTCCTCATTTTCTCCAGACTTTTTCAATTTTTTAACACATAAAATATCATACATTTCTGAATAGTTTCTGCAAATTTCAGGTCATTTATTCAACATTTGCGCAAATAATAGCAAAAAGAAAAGTTTCCATTTCGGCGCTATTTCTACAGGGATAGAAATTAGCAAATTTCACATATTCGTGAATGTATCAGGATCCGGTCAAGCCTTGGTTACCAAATTTTAACACATAAAATCTCCCCTAGTTTGGCAGTTATCTTTCAAATTTCAGCCAAATTGGTCAAAATTTGCGGGAATGGCAGCAAAAAAGAAATGTTATCAGTTTTTGGGACACCCTGTACTACAGGGTGTGCCGAAAAAAAACAACCCAGCAGATTTTTCGCTGTAGCAACGGCAAATCTCAACCGATTTGAATGAATCCTTTTTTAAATGAAAGATAAATAAATCCTTAAAAGACTGCTGAAATTTTCATTAATGTACTCTGCTTAGTTCCTGAGATATTGGCTCTCAAAATCAAAACAGTGACTTTGGCAGTGAACAAGAGGGATTTTTATATTATTCTGCACTTCGTAATAAAACGGATTCCTGCTACTGCTAAGGACTCTTGGAGGCTTACAGGTGACACAGAAGCTCGGTTTACTTCAACACTAAAGTATCATTAGCCCCAGCAGTAGGAATCTGCTTTATTATGAAATGCAACGGAATCGCTCTTGTTCATTGCCAAAATCTGTTTCGACTTAGAAAGCAAATATCTTAAGAACTAAACTGTGAATCTCAATAAAAATTGCACCAATCTTTGAAGAATTTATCGGTCTTTCATTCAAAAAAGGATTCATTCAAATCGGTTGAGATTCATGGTTGCAAAAGTAAAAATCTGCTGGGTTGTTCTTTATCACTCTTGTTCATTGCCAAAATCTCTGTTTTGACTTTGAGGACAAATATCTCAGGAACTAAGCAGGCTATCTTAATAAACGGTACATCAATCTTTCAAGAATTTAGTTATCTTTCATTTAAAAAAGGACTTATTCAAATCGGTTGAGATTTGCGGTTGCTACAGCAAAAACTCTGCTGGGTTGTTTTTTTTTGGCACACCCTGTATATTCTATACCGGATCCGTTCAGTATCTCTCCCGTTTTTAACTAGTTTGACGGTTTCATCCAGGCTTAAGCTTAGGCTAGGAAGATGAGCTACCGCAAGTAGAGACAGTTGGCCGACTGTTGGTTCAACCTACCGCGAGTGTCTTGGGGCAGGGTCTCCGCTTGGGCGTCGAGCAAAAAAGAGATAGAAATCAAAGCCATCAGGACAATACTTCTGGCTACAAGCAGGGCAGAAGTGAACACTACAGAAGTACATACAAATCTGAAAAATCGTTACCCATTTTTGAGTGTGGGAACTAAAAAACAAAGGTTCCTCTGACAGTGTAGCGACAGCGCAGTATCAAAACAGAATCAAAATGATTGAACAGTCTGGCACATAAATTAAACGTCAAGAAAACCAACTGCTTTTTATATTAACCGGTCTCCGTCTTCTTGAATAGCTGCGAAAATCAATTTACGGTTCAGACAGAAAACATTTTCTCCAATTTATATTAGCTTTATGTATTTAGTTCTTTTTGAATAGAGCCAACATCGGAACAGGAGAGATTACTAAACTACAGTAGAAAGTACAAATAGTGTTCGCATAAAATTTGTGTTCGCGTTTCTCATTAGAATAATGTGTCTTGTTGGAGTTTGAGGGGAACACAAATTTGTTTGCTCAATTAGAGTGTTAGGAGAAGAGAAAGTGAAAGGGTTAATCAAAACAAATTGAAGATTGCATTGGCAGTGGTTTAAAACAAAAACCAGAAAAAGAGGCGCTTCATTCCGCCTATGATCTCTGACGTTGCATCTCTATTTACACAGAGCAGGTTCCTTCCATTCCACCAAACGTATCGGCCTTCTCTCATGTCATAACCGCCCTCGTAGACGTTCCTTTTCTTACATTCACAATGAATACTCCCTTTTGCTCCTTATTCTTTGTCTCTCTCCTTATCTGGTCAGGTATGTAAAAGCTTTTATGTAGGTAGTCGATACTTGGTTAAATCCATCAATCTGAACAGAGTGGTACCATATACAGTACGGTACCCTTACCGGTACAAATGCGAAGGTAGGGGTTCCATACAAATATGGGACTACTGTTGATTGGGTATACCGAACCCATACCGAAAAATGGGTATTTTTGGGAATACCTACCCAATAAATACCTACCGATTCCAGGTATTTTAATAAATACCCATACCCGGTATACCGATTATTTTGGGAATACCCAGGTATTTGGGAATCGGTATTTTTGTCTAGCTTATTGTAATTTTTATCGAAAATTCCCTACGATCACAATGTTTTCTTTGTAATTTTGCATTTTTGGGGCATACAGAAACACATTCTATTACGATATCCTTCCAAAATATCGAATTTAAAGGATTTTTAGTCCTCTGACCCTACTCCCTGTCCCAAATTTGCTTTGTTACTAGAAAGCGTTGGTCTAGTTTTCGCTTAACTTCACACCGGCTCCATAATCAACTTTGTATCTACGTACAGTACTTGCAGTGGCGTATCCAGGAGGGTGTAGGGTGTGTACACCCCCTTTGCGGTGGAGGTAGGAAGAAAAAGTCTGTCAAAAATATAAAAAACTAATGAATTATGTACTAAAACTGTCTATTTTGCGCTCAGAATGCCTTCTAAATGCGTTTTTGAACGCCAAATTTTCAACATTTTCTTGCCCTGGTCGGGCAGAAGCCCAACCAGACCATTATAAACTAGTAAAACTTGTAATTTCTGTTAATTTTAAGCTTAGAATAACGCGTTTTTGAAGGCTAATTTTGCTAAATTTTCTTACCCTGGTTGGGCAGCGGCCCAACCAGGCACTTTCAAAATTTTACACCCCCCTTCCAAAATCCTGGATACGCCACTGAGTACTTGTTGTACAGTACATTCACAATCAACAGAATAGCCCTTCATACTGTACACTAGGAGGCCTTAAAACTACGCTAGAATGGAAGCATTTCTCCTAGCCAAAATTATTTATAGAAACGATTTTCACTCCAGTAAAACTAAAAAATAATTTTAAAAAATTCCTAACATACTGTAAATGCCATTGCTTTTGATGAATTTTTTAGCCTCTGACCTTGTAAATGACTGAATCCAAGGCCTTTTATATGGGAAATTCAGCATTTTGACTTGGTTAAACATTTCAGCAAATACCGAATAAATACCGGTATTTTTGCGAATACCTACCCATACCAAACCGATTCCTGGGTATGCCGAAAAATACCTACCCATACCGAACCGATTCCTGAAAATCCCATACCCAAGCAACAGTATATGGGACCGGTACGTATATGGTACCACCACAGGCCCCGAACGTGGGGTACCATATATGGTATTATCGCTACCCTAGGTACCGGTACAATAAACGGCGTTAAGTGCCTGACTCTAATACTAGGTAATTTTCCCGAAGATTAACTAGTTAATCCTAGGTATACTATACCATATCTAGATACCTAGATAAAAAGTGCACCAGACAGGTACATATTGAAGCAACCTTTAGTCTAACGTGTCCTTTAGTACTGTATGCTAGACTGGTGTGGTTGTATGCATGCATACGTCTTCAAATTTCAGCTATCGGATGCGGCCCTGGCGCACCAGACGAGATTGAAGTGGATCCCGGACCGCCCGAACCACCCCAACCGACCCAACCCCCGGCTCCTCCCGAACCCAGCAACCCTCCTCCCGTGACCCGGTCGCCATATAGACCGGCCAGTGACCCCACAGAAAGTAGGTACTACTTCTATTATTTGCATACATGTAACAACTCGTTCGGGGGTATGCCGAGACGCTTTTTATGAAAACCCCACCTAGGAAGCCGTATACTATGCTTAGGGACTGTCGTTTAATTAAACTTGCGCCGCGCAAGTTTCCCGCGCGCAAGAGTAAATTGCGCCGCGTAAAAATCTCTGGACGGCGCCGCGCAAAATGAAATTGCGCGCGGACGAGCTGACCGCGCGCAAATTTCTTTTTGCGCGCCGTTGGCTGCTCCAGCCAAGCAGCCTTTGAAAATTGCGGCCGTGCTCGCTGCCTGCCCTTCGGTCAGTAGATTAACGCTAAAGCCGGTGCATCATTGTTGACTTGGCATAAGGTACCACCTAAAGGGCTTGAGCTTTATAGCTCTGAATAGAATAGCGGCACACTCGATGATTTCGGTTTTGTTGGTGTCTCGGTAGGGCCGTGCAACCTCGCCGGAGTCCAGCTCGTCATCGCTGCTGCTGACGTCGGCAGTGAAAAAATGCGACACTACGACCGCCATTACTACACCACAGAGCGAGTACGTTAGCTCCCACGAGTTGCAAGCTCTGTCTGCTCAACATGTGTTCGCATAGCCTGCCTGTGTGCGGCCTTTGTTCAACTGTCAAACTGTTGTATCATTTGATGCACCCGCTAATTGATCCGGCGTAAACAGGCGGCCGCTCGCCACATGGCGCTCTGAGATTTTTGCGGCTGGAAGCCTCGTCCCCGCGCAAAAGTTCTTTGCGCCGCGCAAAAACAAATTGCGCGGCGCAAACTGTGAGAAATTTGCTTGGCGCAATTTGCTTTTGCGCGAGCCAATTTGCGCGGCGCAAGTTTAATTAAACGACGGTCCCTTAGCGTAAGGTAGAATTATGGCCTTTGTGTAGGTGCTCAATTCATTGCTAGAGAATGAGAGACCGAAAAATACGTAGGAGCTCTCTAGAAACCTTCCCTTTTAGGAGTTAGTGTAAATAAAATAGTATTGGAGCACTTCCTTTCCCCTCCAACCTCCCTAGGCGGCGCGACATTAATAGGGACGAAAAAGCAGCGCTACAACAACCGGCCAAACGTCGAGTGTCGAAATATCTTTAACACCCTAGAAGAACCGCGATACTCTACAAAATTTCTGGTGCCGATAGCCGGGAAAAATTTTGACACTCAAAGATGGCAGAAAGACAGCTGGCCACTCTGAAAGGAAAACGCAGTGGAATTCGAGCTCACGTTACGCGTTGTTTGAACACTGGAAATCAGTTGCTTGATACGGCCGAAGCTCTATTGAAGCTCTAGAAAACGTGCGTGACAAGCTGACCGAATATCAAGCCAAACTGGAAGGCCTGGATCAAGAAATTTCGGCCCTTATCCCTGAAGTTGAATTGGAAGAGGAGATGGCCAGAGCCAGCGAAATTCAAATCCAATCAACAGATATGATCGTTGAGCTATCCAATCGGATTCAAACCATGTGAGAAAGAACTGTCAATCAAGTGCCTCAACTGAATGGTGCCGCCGCCAGCTCCATACAATCTGCTGCCAGTGCCTCAAGTGTCTCCAAAGTGTCGCCAAAGCTGCCCAAGTTGTCAATTGCAAAGTTTGCTAGTGATCCCTTAAAATGGCAGGAATTCTGGAATTCGTTTGAAAGTGCTATTCACACTAACGGTTCGCTGCATGAAGTGGACAAGTTCAACAATCTGAAGAGTCTACTGCAAGGTGAGGCAGCTCGTTCGATCCAAGGAAATTCTGTCATGAACGCCAACTACCAGACTGCAATTGACACCATCAAAGAGCGATTTGGAAACGAGCAGACTGTCATTTTCGCCCACTTTGACATATTTTTCCGTCTGCCTGCATCGAATTCGAATACAGGGCATCTGAGACAAACCTACAATGATTGTGAGCGACATATCAGGGGCTTACAAGCTCTAGGCATAGACGAAGATAAGTTTGGAATTGTTCTGGTCCTCCTGATGATGTCTAAGCTGAAGAATTCAGAATCACCCTGAATCGGAAGAATGCTTGTCAAAGGTGGGATCTCGGTCAGTTAAGGCAGCTGTTCAAAGAAGAAGTCATCGCCAGAGAATTGGGGGAAAGAAGTTCTATGAATGAGCAGGCCAGCAAACGGAAAGAAGGTGAGGGCAAGACTGAAGAACAACGGTCTCAGCGGTTTACCACAGAAGCTTTGTTCGCTGGAACAAAAACGGAACAGAGTCGGAAATGTGTGTACTGTGAGGGTGGGCATTTCTCGGATGAATGCGCCCAGTTTCCAACTTTAGAGGCCAGAAAAGCCAAGTTGGGAAATCGTTGTTTCAAGTGCCTGAGGCAAGGTCACACGGCTTCGAACTGTTCTCAGCAGTGGGTGTGTGTTTACTGCAAGAAACGCCACCATCACCGAAGTTTGTGTCCAGTGAAGTTTGGAAAACAGAGTGGTAGACCAGATGGAAACAAAGACGTGGCTCTACTGTCTCCAGTGACTAGTGCACTGTCTTCCACCAGGAAAGTATACGTGCAGACAGCCAGCTGTATGGTACAGAACACGTCTAAGAAGCGAGTTCTCAGTACAAGAGTGCTGCTGGACATAGGAAGTCAGCGTTCATTCATCACCAAAGAAGTCATGGAGAAATTGGCCCTGAACCCGAATCGCTATGATGAGGTACCTTTGGCTGTGTTTGGTGCCTCTTCTACGAAAGTTATGAAGATGCTTGTGGTTCAGCTGAAAGTGCAACTGCAGGACAATACACTTAAGGAAATCGAAGTCAGTGTTGTGCCACAGATCACCTGTCCGATTCAGAAACTTCCTGTGGACACTGAGAAGTTCCAGATTCTGAAGGAGTTGAAGCTAGCTGATTCGATCTCCAGTTTCCCTGAGCTCATTACGATTGATCTGCTCCTTGGAAATGACTACTACTATGAATTTGTGGAATCTGAGCGGATCAACTTGAAAGAAGGTTTGCTGCTTCTGAGGTCAAAGTTTGGCTGGATTCTGACAGGAAAAACGAATAAAGAAGAAACCGGCTGTACGCCCAACCAAGCTTTGCCAGCTTTGTTTTGTGGCAGCTCAAATTGGCCAGCTCAATTGGATTCGAAGCTGGAGAAGTTCTGGAACTTAGAATCGATTGGAGTCAAGGACTCAGCCAATGTGTCAGATGATGACAGAGCTCTGCAAATGTTCAATGAATCTGTACGGTTTGAAGATGGTGGCTACCAAGTGAAGTGGCCCTGGAAAGAAGAGGAACCAGAGCTGTCTGAGAACTATGAGCTGGCACATGGTCGGTTCAAGTCTCTTGTGAAAAGAATCTCTATGGTACCTGATCTGCTACGAAAATACGACAGCACAATTCAAGAGCAGCTGAAGTTGGGGATCATTAAAAAGGTTAATCCAGATGAAGGTCAAAGTAGCAGAAAACACTACTTGCCTCATCACTGCGTTCTGAGAGAAGATCACTCAACTACCAAGCTGATAATTGTATATGACACATCTGCAAAGACAAGAAGATCAGGTCAAAGTCTCAATGACTGTCTGCTATGCAGACCTGTTTTGATACAAGATCTGTGTGGATTGCTGTTACATTTTCGAATGAAGAAGATTGGAATTCTGAGTGACATAGAAAAGGCTTTCCTCCAGATCGGATTGCAAGAACAAGAGAGATATGTCACCCGATTTTTGTGGCTCAAGAATGCAAAGAAAACCGAGTTAGAAAACAATGTGGAAGTGTATAGGTTCTGCAGGGTGTTGTTTGGCGTGATCTCAAGTCCTTTTCTACTGGCGGCAATATCAAACACCACCTGCAGATGGCTGGGTCAGAAATCGCAAGTCAGCTGCTACAAGTCTATGTGGACAATCTTATCAGTGGCAGTGACTCAGTAGAGCAGGGTGTTGAACTGTATCACCAAGCCAAAGAATTGTTTCAAGCAGCTTCCATGAATCTCAGAGAATGGATCTCAAACTCTAAAGAAGTCATGACTATGCTACCTGAAGCTGAGCGAGCTAAAGGTGAAGAAGCAAAGGTGCTTGGCTTGCGCTGGAATCTTGAAACAGACACTCTGTTCCTGACCAGTCCAAAGACTCACTGCAGTCCAGTGATCTCAAAACGTGTTGTGTTGAGCCTGATCTCTGAAGCTTTCGATCCACTTGGTCTACTCTCTCCTGTAACAATTCAAAGCAAGTTGTTGGTCCAAGAACTATGGCGATTGAAAGTAGGTTGGGAGGAACCAATCCCAGAAGACCTACAAACTCGGTGGAAGCAGCTTCAGAATGAACTCGAAGAAATTGGTAGTGTATCTGTGCCAAGATACATCAGCTCTGACCCAGGTTATAGCAATCTGGAGCTGCACTGTTTCTGTGATGCCTCCGCAAAGGCATATGCTGCTGTTGTCTACTTGAGAGTGGAGTGCAATTCGAATGTGTATGTGAATCTGTTGTTCTCAAAATCTCGGCTGGCACCTCTCAAGCAAGTTTCACTGCCAAGATTAGAGCTGATGGTGATGGGGGGTGCTCATTGGGGTCCGATCACTTCAATTTGCGGCCAAGGAGTTAAAGCAACGAATTGTCAGAAAGGTGATCTGGACTGACTCCAAGTGTCTGCTCTATTGGATCTCCAGTACAAAGCTGCTGCCAGTTTTCGTGGAGAATCGACTGAAAGAAATACGAAGTTGCTCTGTAGATAACGCTCCTTCCATTGGCGATGTTGTTCTGATCAACGACAAACTGCCACGCGATCAATGGAGGATCGGTAAAATTGTTCGTTTGCTCCCCAGTGCAGACGGAATTATAGGAATTATTCGTGCGGCCGCCGTACAGCTCACTAATAAATCCACTTTACAACGGCCGATCAAGCTCTTATGCCCTCTGGAATACGGCCAAGGCGGCGTACAAAAGCCTGATGATCAAACCGCAGAAGCTGAGAAATCGATTACTAAGCGACCTGAGCGAGAGGCTGCGAGAAAGGCCAAAGCCTGGCTGAAAACTGTTGCTGGGGGAGTGTCGAGATGAGCTCTCGAACTACATGATTACTGTAGATACACATGTACGTAGCTAGCTGTGCGTGTTGTAAATGGCAAGCTAGGAAGCCGTATACTATGCTTAGCGTAAGGTAGAATTATGGCCTTTGTGTAGGTGCCCATACGTGATTCATTGCTAGAGAATGAGAGACCGAAAAATACGTAGCTAGATAGGAGCTCTCTAGAAACCTTCCCTGTTAGGAGTTAGTGTAAATAAAATAGTATTGGAGCAGTTCCTTTCCCCTCCAACCTCCCTAGGCGGCGCGACAATAATAGGGACGAAAAAGCAGCGCTACAACAACCGGCCAAACGTCGAGTGTCGAAATATCTTTAACACCCTAGAAGAACCGCGATACTCTACAGGGGCTGGGGCTGGTTGCTTGAACGTCGAAAAACGTCGCAGGGGGTGGGGGTTGGTATCAAAAACGTCGACGTTTTCAGGCCTAAGAATATTTTGTTCGCAGATATTTATTTTATTACAAAGAAAACTCAACCCAGTTCAAGTTTCCAACTGCTAAAATGGTAGTTGACGGTCAAAAATGTTTCTTTTTCATAGCTTCTACAGTACTATATAAATTTTATTGTACATTTTCAATGTCGGACTCAGTACTACTACTAACTTCAGTTGGGCGGTATCTTCCAAAAACGTCGTCGTTTTTAAGGGGGGTTGCGTTGAAAACGTCGAAAAACGTTGGGAGGGGGGTGGGGGTGCAAAATTTTAAAATTTTTAAACGTCGTAGTTTATAGACGACTCCATAAGAATTCTACATATTTCAGAGCACTCTTAACACTTTTACAGCCGGCACAGTTGGTGTAGTGGTTTAGAGCCACATGGCCACTGTGCGCGACGTCGTGCGCTCATCCACTCGGCGCGGCAAGTTTCTTGCCGCAAAGAGTTGGTCGTCGGCATCAGTGTGGTGCATTTTGAAAATTTGAAACTAGGTAAAGTAATACTAGGTAAAGTTGTCACCAAAAAACTAGGTGAAGTAATACTAGGTAACGTTCTCAGCTAAGAAACTAGGTAAAGTAATACTAAAGTCCATGTCAAAAAAGAGCGGACTGGCGGTTTTTTGCGAATAACTCCTTATGGGTGCATCGGAGCGCTTTTTGCCTCATAACCAAAGTTGTAGAGTGGCTCGAGCTCGGTACTCTGGTGCAATCTAATCTGCGCAACGCGCAATGGTAATGCTAATCTGCGCAACGGAAAAAAATCAGCTTTTCCTGTAGTTGGGATGAACGCAAGTTTTTCAGTGAATTATAGTCTACAGACCTCGGGGATTTCAAAAATATATTCATGTTTCTTCTAGGTGGAACGGTTCCAGAGTTATACACCATCAAAGTTGGCCGAAAATGCTAAAAATGGCCATTTTTGGCGATTTTCAGATTTCTGGGGGGGGGGATTTGAATAACTCTGGACCAACTCAGCCGATCAGGCTGAAATTCACATATATGGTGTAAAATTTAGTTTTACGTCGATTGAGACACATAAGAACCCTGAATAATTGACCCTGATACCGTAATCCCGATTTTTTCAACTTTAGGTCATTTGATTTTTTCTCTGGTTGCATGTAGTAGTTTAAGCCCTCCACTGTGGTTAAAAATGTACTTTACAGTCTTTTGAATCGATTTCAGTCCATTCTGAAGCCATTCGGATACTGTAGAGTGTGGTCCTGGCACGAAAATAACTTTTTGTCAATTTACATTGTTCCTGCCGCAAAGAAACGACCAATAGAGTAGGCACTAAGGGTTTTGATGGTCAGGGAATCCATTGCTGACATAACTATAATCACTGGAATACTGTATTTTGAGGTCCCGACACGAAAATTGTTATTTTGCGTTTATGCATGCCTGGTGCAAGGAAACGCTCTATAGAGTAGGCAATAAAGGTTTTCAGGGGTGGGGAATCTATTTCTGACATAACCATCATCGCTGGGTTACTGTATTTTGAGGTCCCGACGAGAAAATTGTTATTTTTTGCAATTTCGGTGTTCTTGTTGCAAGGAAACGATGAATTGACAAGCACTAAAGGTTGTCGGCATCAGCGAATTCATTCAGGGCATAGCGAATGTTACTGGATTACTGTATATTGTGGTCCTGGAACGAATGTACAAACTCATAAGTTTGATTACCTACTTTATTTAGCTTTCTCCTGCAACAAGAACACAGAAATTGCAAAAAATAACAATTTTCTCGTCGGGACCTCAAAATACAGTAACCCAGCGATGATGGTTATGTCAGAAATAGATTCCCCACCCCTGAAAACCTTTATTGCCTACTCTATAGAGCGTTTGCTTGCACCAGGCATGCATAAACGCAAAATAACAATTTTCGTGTCGGGACCTCAAAATACAGTATTCCAGTGATTATAGTTATGTCAGCAATGGATTCCCTGACCATCAAAACCCTTAGTGCCTACTCTATAGGTCGTTTCTTTGCGGCAGGAACAATGTAAATTGACAAAAAGTTATTTTCGTGCCAGGACCACACTCTACAGTATCCGAATGGCTTCAAAATGGACTGAAATCGATTCAAAAGACTGTAAAGTACATTTTTAACCACAGTGGAGGGCTTAAACTACTACATGCAACCAGAGAAAAAATCAAATGACCTAAAGTTGAAAAAATCGGGATTACGGTATCAGGGTCAATTATTCAGGGTTCTTATGTGTCTCAATCGACGTAAAACTAAATTTTACACCATATATGTGAATTTCAGCCTGATCGGCTGAGTTGGTCCAGAGTTATTCCAATCCCCCCCAGAAATCTGAAAATCGCCAAAAATGGCCATTTTTAGCATTTTCGGCCAACTTTGATGGTGTATAACTCTGGAACCGTTCCACCTAGAAGAAACATGAATATATTTTTGAAATCCCCGAGGTCTGTAGACTATAATTCACTGAAAAACTCGCGTTCATCCCAACTACAGGAAAAGCTTATTTTTTCCGTTGCGCAGATTAGCATTACCATTGCGCGTTGCGCAGATTAGGTTGCACCAGAGTACCGAGCTCGAGCCACTCTACAACTTTGGTTATGAGGCAAAAAGCGCTCCGATGCACCCATAAGGAGTTATTCGCAAAAAACCGCCAGTCCGCTCTTTTTTGACATGGACTTTAGGTAAAGCCCAGAAAAACTAGGTATTACTAGGTAAACCTAAACCGCTAGAAATCAAGTCAAAATATTATTTTGGGTTCAACAGAACAATGATGAAGTTAGTTGAGTTAAAATTTACGAAATTTGACACAGTTCAAGTAAATATTCTCATTTTATTGATCAAATAAGTGCTGTTGTTTGTGTATACACATACACATTTACCATACACAAAAATACACATTATTTTTTCAATGTGTATACACATACACATGCACTTACACATTGAAAATTCCGATACACATTACCATACACAAACAGTACTCAAAATGTGTATTTTTGTGTATGTGTATTTGATTAACAAAATTCGATAAAATTTCGAACACAATCGTAAAATTTCAGTGTTTTTGCTGCAACAATAAACATAAAAGCTTGCTCATAAAGCCTTCAAATGGCCTAAGTAACTCGATTTCAAAGCTATCCAAGGTTTCAAGCAACAGACACTGAGAGATTTGAGTTTCCTAGCATTCTATCTCAAAATCTACCAAAAAATTTGCATTTTCTGTACAACACACATACACAAATATACACAAAAATACACATTGTTTTGTTGAATGTCTATACACAAATTATCATACACATTTGAAAGTAAATGTGTATACACTTACACATACACATACACAAACGGAAAACACAATACCAAACAACAGTACAAATAAGTCAGAAATTAATTCTCTGGGCCACTGTAATTGTGGGAAAGCCGGAAATTTGAAGGTTTGCTGACTGAAAAAGCCACGTAAAACTGAAAATATCAAACTAGGTAAACTTGTTCTACCTAGAAGTACCTAGTTATGTGAATTTTAAACTAGGTAAAGTAAAACTAGGTAAAATAGAGTAACCAGCAACTAGGTAAAGTAAATCTAGGTACTTTTCCCGAATATTAACTAGGTAATTAATGAAAATTTGTATCGCTTTCTTAGAAGGGGGGTTGAGTAAATCTACATGTATCAATCTCCCGTCAGCTGCCTTGTGTATGCTAGAATGTTATCTCCTTATGTTATATGGTATGCTGACAAATAAATATACAAATACAAATTCAAATACTAGGTATACCTAGTTACCTAGATAAAAAGTGCAGCACACTGGTCGGCATAAAGCTCCACCCAGGCCACCGAAAACTGGTTACAGCGAGTAGGTAAAATGGGAAGGGAACCAACTGGATCTGCCGTTGCCTGCTCCTGAAAAGCCGCTCCAAAAAGCATGCCGCGTTGGAGGGAAGATCAACGACGTCAGGAGCCGTCTGAGAAACCAGCAATAAGGCCAATACCGGTTTGGTCCGTACGCGGGGCGGCCGTTGGGAGCTGTCGGCACCATGACGTCACCACGCCAGGCACTCTCTTAGTACCTGGCGCCCAACAGCATGGCTTGAGTGGCTTGGCAGTGAAAGAAGGGCAAACGTCCGAGATGACGATATCAGGGGTAACGAAATGGACCGTGCAGGTCTGATCGTAGGGCTGTACATCGTGCGGCCCCCGCCAGATCGGATCGGATCGGAACAGTTTTACAGTACCTTCACTCCCGGCCCGGCCCGTGCAGGTCTCTAATTGTGCCGGTGTTATAGAGCTGTTGGGCGACGGTGTTCGTACGTCTGAGTACGACCCAGCCGGCTACAATTCAAAGGCCGGAGGTCCAGTAGAAAAGGCAGACGAGCTGGAGTGCGATTTCAGCGGTCCTTGTTGCTGGGAAAATAGCCAGGGACTCGATCAAAATGAATGGCAGCTAGCCTATGGTCAAATGTCCCAGACCAAATTGGAAGAGAGATTCGCAGTTGACGGCAGTTCGCCGCCTGCCCCTAGTAAAGTTCTTTCCTTCTTTGTACAATAGCAGTTGCTGTAGTGAAAATAATGACTGTATTGTATTGCAGAGGGAAACTACTTAGTGGCCATCTCGGGCGGCGGGGCTGCAGCTGATGAAGCTCAATTTGCATCCTGCACTATTGAGAAGAGCAAAGGACCGATCACGGTCACTCTCAAGTGTGCAAATTGTTTGTTTGTTTTTCAGTTCCGCTGTCCTTTCGGACAGCTCAGGACACCACGCGCTCTTTTCAGAGTCTTTCAATTGGGTACCATCCCTGCCTACAAACAGGGATGCCTACATACCAAATTCAAAGTTTGAATTTGATGTGGTATGGTACAAACAATCCTTGCTGCCATTACCGGAGTTTTCCACCTATACCACCCCTCCCGTTATAAGACCCGGGTCTAAACTCAGAATGGTGTGTTTTCGTGTATATTTTTTACAAGATATTTTAACATTTTTTTACAAGATAACTAATGAATATGGAGTTTTTGAACTCAGGTCGTTCAAGAATCGTTCTAAAACCTGCGTAATCTTTGTAAAATTCTTGATTTGATAGGTTTAGATAGCTGCTGTAAACTCTTTGAGCTTCTAAGTGGCCTAAGTTTTCAAAACTTGTTCAAAACTGAGCTAATTCAGACTTAAACGTACAGTCAGTTGTTGCAAAGATCAAAACCAGTGTATTTCATGCTTTTAATGCAGAACATCGAATTTTAATTGTGAAATATAGGTTTTCCACCTACAAGACCCGGCTCTTATAACTGGTGCAAATGGGACCTCAAATTTAGGCATTTTCCGGTTATAAGACCCGGTCTTATAGGCGGAAAATTCCGGTAGGTGCAAAGGCAGCGCGGGTTCCGTTGTCATTTACCGACTAGCTATTATCGTCTTTCGGCGGTCTGGGTTGGGCTTTGGGTCGACTACTTCCAGTTGCCTTGACCGGTTTCGAACCCACAAACAACCGCTCTCGCGGATGCTGGGCCTGCCGTGACGCACGGGACAGCGTAAACTACCCATGGCTAAGACGAATTCTTATCCAAATGCAAATTAAGTGTGTTTGCAGTCATTGGCAAACGGAACATGCACTGTTGCACGTCTGCACGAGAACTGCATTCTTCGCCACCCCTGAAGATGCGCCCATGATGAACTGCGTGGAAGTGGAACGAAAAAACTCGCCCGGGCCAACCACAGTTAAACTGCCCTCCAGCAAATTAGTTGACGTAAGACCGTTTATAACAGTTTCTCTGGTCCCATTGGAAAATGTTGGTAGGTGCGATCAAAAACTTTTCTCTCCTAGCATTACCTTTTGCAGATTGTCTTTGTGGCCAGTAACCTAATTGGCGAAGAAGGAGATGCAGTAGTGATCGACGATATTTTCATAGAGTACCGTGGCTGATTGTATATTCGTAAAAATATATGAATTTTTTGTGCCATTTATAAAATTCCTTCATCTGGTTCATCACACAATCGACAGTCGGCCTTTGCGTTGTAGTTTGTGTCGGTTTTGTCTGTAGAGAGTGTCTCGCATCTCGGCAATGACCGTGTCAAGGAAACTAGCCCAAACGGTGGTCAGTCTGCTCAGATCCTGGTGCGTAGTGACCACTGCTGACCCCTTGGTTCTAACGTTGGTCGACACGCACTCGGCGAATATCTGAAATTTTTGTAAACTATCGTACAGTTATTAGTGAGTTGGTTTGTCGTCATACAAGCAGAAAACCTACCTAAATAAAAGTTTGAATTTGATGTGGTATGGCAATGATATAATGGTATAAACTTGGCGATTTCAATTCGAGGCGGCATGGTATGGTATTCATACTAGCTTTAAAATATAATAAATAGCTATGAATTTAATTGGCATGATTTTGAAATGAATTTAGTTAAATTAGTGGTTGTTTGCTACGTTAATGCCACAGAAAGCTAGGGACTACTGTACTTGAATCTAAATTCTTTGAGTGGTTTCGGTGCAGAAAGTGTGGGAAAATATGTTGACGCCTTTGAAAAGTGTTGCAAATGTGTTGGTTGGTACTAGATCACACAGCCTTATTCCAAAATTATAATTTTAAATTTTCAGGTAAAAGTCATTGTTTTTTGTATGATGCGGTATAGGATAGAAGGAGCTGTATTGAATTTGGCTAGGCATGGTATTGTACTGAGTAGTATACCCCGGTATGCTGGAGGGGGTGACGTCACAACGTCAGTGCCTCTCCCAGCCGTCTCGAGATAAGCCGCGCAGGCTAGAGACCCCGCCCCCTTATGACTCAGCCCCGCTCGGGAGTTGAACCGTCGGTTGAACTTTAGCACACGGGCCAGCGGTCTTACCAAATTTCCCAGCCTTCGGTGGATATGTTGTGAAAACTCAAACTCTGCAGCCTTTTTGCCAATACGTACAGTACATTGAAACAAATTGCTACTCATTTTTGCAGTAGGAGCTCATACGTCAACTTGCTACTGTTTTTTGCTCATCGCTAAACTGTGCCAGCACCGTCGGATATGTTATGAAAACGGCAATGTTGAGTGCCAGCTGCAGGCGAGCTTGATTTTTTGCTTCTAGAGATAAGCGGCGGTGGACTGCACTGTTTGTAAACACTCACCAATCCCTATTGCGGTTTTATTAACGCCAACACAAAGAGGTCGCATTTGCGGCCGATATTTTAAAACACCTTCCACTCAGAATTAGTCCCCCCCCCCCCCCCCCCCCCCCCCCCCCCCCCCCCCCCCCCCCCCCCCCCCAAATATCTTAATTTGTCAGCTGGTCTATCTCCCCCAAGTTGAGGCTTCCGTTTATAAAACTGAATTTGTACTTTTTGGCGCGAAATTCAAACTTTCAGAATTGGAGTCAGTCCAGATCACCTTTCTGACAATTCGTTGCTTTAACTCCTTGGCCGCAAATTGAAGTGATCGGACCCCAATGAGCACCCCCATCACCATCAGCTCTAATCTTGGCAGTGAAACTTGCTTGAGAGGTGCCAGCCGAGATTTTGAGAACAACAGATTCACATACACATTCGAATTGCACTCCACTCTCAAGTAGACAACAGCAGCATATGCCTTTGCGGAGGCATCACAGAAACAGTGCAGCTCCAGATTGCTATAACCTGGGTCAGAGCTGATGTATCTTGGCACAGATACACTACCAATTTCTTCGAGTTCATTCTGAAGCTGCTTCCACCGAGTTTGTAGGTCTTCTGGGATTGGTTCCTCCCAACCTACTTTCAATCGCCATAGTTCTTTGACCAACAACTTGCTTTGAATTTGTTACAGGAGAGAGTAGACCAAGTGGATCGAAAGCTTCAGAGATCAGGCTCAACCCAACACGTTTTGAGATCACTGGACTGCAGTGAGTCTTTGGACTGGTCAGGAACAGAGTGTCTGTTTCAAGATTCCAGCGCAAGCCAAGCACCTTTGCTTCTTCACCTTGAGCTCGCTCAGCTTCAGGTAGCATAGTCATGACTTCTTTAGAGTTTGAGATCCATTCTCTGAGATTCATGGAAGCTGCTTGAAACAATTCTTTGGCTTGGTGATACAGTTCAACACCCTGCTCTACTGAGTCACTGCCACTGATAAGATTGTCCACATAGACTTGTAGCAGCTGACTTGCGATTTCTGACCCAGCCATCTGCAGGTGGTGTTTGATATTGCCGCCAGTAGAAAAGGACTTGAGATACGCCAAACAACACCCTGCAGAACCTATACACTTCCACATTGTTTTCTAACTCGGTTTTCTTTGCATTCTTGAGCCACAAAAATCGGGTGACATATCTCTCTGTTGTTGCAATCCGATCTGGAGGAAAAGCCTTTTCTATGTCACTCAGAATTCCAATCTTCTTCATTCGAAAATGTAACAGCAATCCACACAGATCTTGTATCAAAACAGGTCTGCATAGCAGACAGTCATTGAGACTTTGACCTGATCTTCTTGTCTTTGCAGATGTGTCATATACAATTATCAGCTTGGTAGTTGAGTGATCTTCTCTCAGAACGCAGTGATGAGGCAAGTAGTGTTTTCTGCTACTTTGACCTTCATCTGGATTAACCTTTTTAATGATCCCCAACTTCAGCTGCTCTTGAATTGTGCTGTCGATTTTCGTAGCAGATCAGGTACCATAGAGATTCTCTTCACAAGAGACTTGAACCGACCATGTGCCAGCTCATAGTTCTCAGACAGCTCTGGTTCCTCTTCTTTCCAGGGCCACTTCACTTGGTAGCCACCATCTTCAAACCGTACAGATTCATTGAACATTTGCAGAGCTCTGTCATCATCTGACACATTGGCTGAGTCCTTGACTCCAATCGATTCTAAGTTCCAGAACTTCTCCAGCTTCGAATCCAATTGAGCTGGCCAATTTGAGCTGCCACAAAACAAAGCTGGCAAAGCTTGGTTGGGCCTTCAGCCGGTTTCTTCTTTATTCGTTTTTCCTGTCAGAATCCAGCCAAACTTTGACCTCAGAAGCAGCAAACCTTCTTTCAAGTTGATCCGCTCAGATTCCACAAATTCATAGTAGTAGTCATTTCCAAGGAGCAGATCAATCGTAATGAGCTCCGGGAAACTGGAGATCGAATCAGCTAGCTTCAACTCCTTCAGAATCTGGAACTTCTCAGTGTCCACAGGAAGTTTCACAGATCGGACAGGTGATCTGTGGCACAACACTGACTTCGATTTCCTTAAGTGTATTGTCCTGCAGTTGCACTTTCAGCTGAACCACAAGCATCTTCATAACTTTCGTAGAAGAGGCACCAAACACAGCCAGGTACCTCCCTCATCATAGCGATTCGGGTTCAGGGCCAATTTCTCCATGACTTCTTTGGTGATGAATGAACGCTGACTACCTATGTCCATGCTAGCACTCTTGTACTGAGAACTCGCTTCTTAGACGTGTTCTGTACCATACAGCTGGCTGTCTGCACGTATACTTTCCTGGTGGAAGACAGTGCACTAGTCACTGGAGACAGTAGAGCCACGTCTTTGTTTCCATCCTGGTCTACCACTCTGTTTTCCAAACTTCACTGGACACAAACTTCGGTGATGGTGGCGTTTCTTGCAGTAAACACACACCCACTGCTGAGAACAGTTCGAAGCCGTGTGACCTTGCCTCAGGCACTTGAAACAACGATTTCCCAACTTGGATTTTCTGGCCTCTAAAGTTGGAAACTGGGCGCATTCATCCGAGAAATGCCCACCCTCACAGTACACACATTTCCGACTCTGTTCCGTTTTTGTTCCAGCGAACAAAGCTTCTGTGGTAAACCGCTGAGACCGTTGTTCTTCAGTCTTGCCCTCACCTTCTTTCCGTTTGCTGGCCTGCTCATTCATAGAACTTCTTTCCCCAATTCTCTGGCGATGACTTCTTCTTTGAACAGCTGCCTTAACTGACCGAGATCCCACCTTTGACAAGCATTCTTCCGATTCAGGGTGATTCTGGAATTCTTCAGCTTAGACATCATCAGGAGGACCAGAACAATTCCAAACTTATCTTCGTCTATGCCTAGAGCTTGTAAGCCCCTGATATGTCGCTCACAATCATTGTAGGTTTGTCTCAGATGCCCTGTATTCGAATTCGATGCAGGCAGACGGAAAATATGTCAAAGTGGGCGAAAATGACAGTCTGCTCGTTTCCAAATCGCTCTTTGATGGTGTCATTTGCAGTCTGGTAGTTGGCGTTCATGACAGAATTTCCTTGATCGAACGAGCTGCCTCACCTTGCAGTAGACTCTTCAGATTGTTGAACTTGTCCACTTCATGCAGCGAACCGTTAGTGTGAATAGCACTTTCAAACGAATTCCAGAATTCCTGCCATTTTAAGGGATCACTAGCAAACTTTGCAATTGACAACTTGGGCAGCTTTGGCGACACTTTGGAGACACTCGAGGCACTGGCAGCAGATTGTATGGAGCTGGCGGCGGCACCATTCAGTTGAGGCACTTGATTGACAGTTCTTTCTCACATGGTTTGAATCCGATTGATAGCTCAACGATCATATCTGTTGATTGACGGAATTTCGCTGGCTCGGCCTATCTCCTCTTCCAATTCAACTTCAGGGATAAGGGCCGAAATTTCTTGATCCAGGCCTTCCAGTTTGGCTTGATATTCGGTCACCAGTTTGTCACGCACGTTTTCTAGAGCTTCAATAGAGCTTCGGCCGTATCAAGCAACTGATTTCCAGTGTTCAAACAACGCGTAACGTGAGCTCGAATTCCACTGCGTTTTCCTTTCAGAGTGGCCAGCTGTCTTTCTGCCATCTTTGAGAGGTCGTAAAATTTTCCCGGCTATTTGGTGCACCAGAAATTTTGTAGAGTATCGCGGTTCTTCTAGGGTGTTAAAGATATTTCGACACTCGACGTTTGGCCGGTTGTTGTAGCGCTGCTTTTTCGTCCCTATTAATGCCGCGCCGCCTAGGGAGGTTGGAGGGGAAAGGAAGTGCTCCAATACTATTTTATTTACACTAACTCCTAAAAGGGAAGGCTTTTGGAGAGCTCCTACGTATTTTTCGGTCTCTCATTCTCTAGCAATGAATTGAGCACCTACACAAAGGCCATAATTCTACCTTACGCTAAGGGACCGTCGTTTAATTAAACTTGCGCCGCGCAAATTGGCTCGCGCAAAAGCAAATTGCGCCAAGCAAATTCTAAACAGTTTGCGCCGCGCAATTTGTTTTTGCGCGGCGCAAAGAACTTTCGCGCGGGGACGAGGCTTCCAGCCGCAAAAATCTCAGAGCGCCATGTGGCGAGCGGCCGCCTGTTTACGCCGGATCAATTAGCGGGTGCATCAAATGATACAACAGTTTGACAGTTGGAACAGCGGCCGCACACAGGCAGGCTATGCGAACACATGTTGAGCAGACAGAGCTTGCAACTCGTGGGAGCTAACGTACTCGCTCTGTAGGGTAGTAATGGCGGTCGTAGTGTCGCATTTTTTCACTGCCGACGTCAGCAGCAGCGATGACGAGCTGGACTCCGGCGAGGTTGCACGGCCCTACCGAGACACCAACAAAACCGAAATCATCGAGTGTGCCGCTATTCTATTCAGAGCTATAAAGCTCAAGCCCTTTAGGTGGTACCTTATGCCAAGTCAACAATGATGCACCGGCTTTAGCGTTAATCTACTGACCGAAGGGCAGGCAGCGAGCACGGCCGCAATTTTCAAAGGCTGCTTGGCTGGAGCAGCCAACGGCGCGCTAAAAAGAAATTTTTGCGCGCGGTCAGTTCGTCCGCGCGCAATTTCATTTTGCGCGGCGCCGTCCAGAGATTTTTACGCGGCGCAATTTACTCTTGCGGGGCGCGGGAAACTTGCGCGGCGCAAGTTTAATTAAACGACAGTCCCTAAGCATAGTATACGGCTTCCTAGGTGGGGTTTTCATAAAAAGCGTCTCGGGCAATACCCCCGAACGAGTTGTTACATGTATGCAAATAATAGAAGTAGTACCTACTTTCTGTGGGGTCACTGGCCGGTCTATATGGCGACCGGGTCACGGGAGGAGGGTTGCTGGGTTCGGGAGGAGCCGGGGTTGGGTCGGTTGGGGTGGTTCGGGCGGTC
>JASANB010007835.1:0-10797 GCA_030248155.1 Sabatieria punctata | reverse complement strand
GGGGGGGTAAACGAAAAACGACGTCGTCTAGGGGGAGGGGTCCCATAGAAACGACCTAAGGCGATTTGGGGGGGCTCCGAAAAATCGGGATTTTGGAACGACGTCGTTTATTGACGGCTCCTTAACGCGAAAACAGCTTACTAAACCGAATCATCGATCAACTTTTTCGATTTTTTCAGATCAATTTTTCAGGGCAACATCGATTTTTCTCTATTTTTAATTGTCCAATTTAGTATTGGATATTGGGGGGGGTAAAACCCCAATACCCAATACCTGGAAAACACCCCAATACACCCAATACCAGTTCGCACTCTAATTGCAGACGCCTTATTTCTTATTTCGTAGTGTGAACCGGGCTTTAAAACCCTCCCTAACTAAAGATACTGCACGGTATCGAACGTGTTTAGGTTGAGGAGAGGCTTGGTTGGAACTGCCTTCGCCACAGGCAGATTAAACAGTGTTCGATGGGTCTTTGCTTAGTATTAAAACCTTTTGCCTGTTACAAAGTTGTTCACGACTCATGGCCCCGGCGGATACAAGCAAGCAGCAAGAGTTAGTGGTGAAAACAAAAAACAATGTATTGCGCGTTAAAATTAGTTGTGCTCAAATAAGTTCATCCGAATGTACGGTTTTCGACGTCCAATCATGCGTATATTTGCATACAGAAAACTTTGTTTTACTTCATAGCATTGCAGAAGATAAAAAGCTAAAATTGCTTTCGGACCACTTTCGTACATACCGCCCAGCCAATGGGCTACTTTGGTCGGGAGATAACAATGAACCGATGCACCGGTTTTGTGTCCTGATTGGAATTTGGATCAGTCTAACGCCCAGGTCTAACCTTAATTAAAAAATATGGACTTCTAATTGCATCGCGTCCGTTCGAAAATGGTGGTAGGCCTCATACATGTAGCTGGGTTTTCGGCTGGGGGGGTTTTCCAGATCCAAAATAGGGTTTCAGCACTATTTCCAAAGGGGGTTTCAGCGACCTTTTTTTGGTGTCCAAAAGTGGGTCTTAGCGACCTTTTTTTGGGCTCAAAACAGGGTTTTGAGGACTAAAAATCGGGTAAAAATTCTGTCAGAAGTGCAAAAATTCCCTTTAAAACCCTATTTATTGGTTTAAAATGTGCAGAAAATCCTATTTTTTATTAAAAACGTGCAAAAAACATGTTTTTGCTTTAAAACGCGCCAAAAAAGCTCTATTTTATTCGACAGAATACAGCTAAAGTGCATTTCTGGAACCCTATTTAGAGATTTTGAAACAAAAATTAGGGCACTGAAACCCTGTTTAGGGTTTTTGAGACCCAAATTAGGGTTCCGGAACCCTATTTAGGGCTTTTGAAACCCAAATTAGGGTCCCGGAACCCTATTTAGGGTTTCAGAAACCCTGTTTAGTCTCTGTGAAACCAAAATTAGGGTTCCGGAACCCTATTTAGGGCTTTTGAAACCCAAATTAGGGTTCCGGAACCCTATTTAGGGTTTCAGAAACCCAAAGTAGGGCTCCGGAACCCTATTTAGGGTTTCAGAAACCCAAATTAGGGTTCCAGAACCCTATTTGGGCTTTCAGGTACCCAAAACAGGGTTTCGGAACCCTATTTGGGCTTTCAGGTACCCAAAACAGGGTTTCGGAACCCTATTTAGGGTTTCTGAAACCCTAAATAGGGTTCCGGAGCCCTACTTTGGGTTTCTGAAACCCTAAATAGGGTTCCGGAACCCTATTTAGGGCTTTTGAAATGCTAAATTACGGTATATAAGTGTTGAAACCCTGAATTTTAGCAGTTTGTAACCCAAAATAGGGTTTCAGAAACCCCCCCCCAGAATTCGGCTGGGGGGGGGGGGGTTTTGCCAAAAATCGGGCCTGGGGGGGCTAAACCCCCCCAACCCCCCCCCCCTCCTACATGTATGGTAGGCCTACACGGTAGGTACTTTTTTATACCGGTCTGGGTCGGATCCCAACAAGAATCAGAGCTTAAAAGTAACCTGTCATGAAGGCGGGGTGCTTGTCGAGTTCCTCGATCAGAGCGCTCACATCGACGGGAGACGAGCGTTTGTCGGGTTGTCTGCGAGCAGCGAACGATTCCATCAGAGCATCGATCTCCTTATCCACCGCCTCTTCCAGGGCCTTCGACAGGTCTCTCGGCAGTTCGCTAGTCATTCTGCCTCCACCGCTCTCTCTCCACTGACAAAAAACCAACAGCCACTTTTTCTACACACTTAGGTTAAGTCACTACCACTATTACTTTTAGAAATTTAATTCCTTTCTTTTCGGCAATTCGGTTTCTTCGAGCCGGTCGAGCCGTTCGCACCGGCAGGTAACGCTGTGGGCGCTGAATTTTGTGCAACGTTTTCAAGCTGTGATACTTCTTCAATATGCTTTGTGCTTTCACTCACATCTCTCTTGGCCAACGCCGAATCTCCAAGCCGAGTACTATCCCGAAAATCGGCCGATTCAGTTGTGGAAATCAATTAAATTGACGATTTCCCTTCACTTCACATTGCAACGATTTGTACTCTTCAAGCTGTCAATGTGCCTTGTGCTTTCACTCACATCTCTACTGGTCAATTCCGAATCGCCATGCCGAAATATTATCCGCAGAATCGGCCGATTCAGTTGTGTAAATCAATTAAACTGTAGATTATCCCTCAGATTGCAACGATTTAAGCTCTTCAACCTGAGATACTTATTCAATATGCTTTGTGCTTTTAGTCACATATCTCCTGGCCAACTCCGAATCGCCATGCCGAAATACTGTCGAGCCGAGCTTTTTCAGGCTCGTGAACATCTCTAACCCCCACCCGACTTAGGCCAGACCCACCGAGACGATTTTTCCGCCCCCCCCCTCCGATTTTCTGGCGAGCAATTTTTTGAGCAAATCTTTGCGATTTTTACAATTTCAGACACAAAAATTGCAAATTAGCGATTTTTGGTGATTTTAGAGCAGCAGAGCAGAGATAATACAGTGAGCAAAACATTTCGGACTAAAAATTAGAGGGTAAGAAATTTAGGGGGGCAAAGTTGGGGGGGCAAATAAAGCATCCTGAAAAATACAGGGCGCAAAAAATTCAGGGACAGAAACCATTTTGGGTGTACAAAATTTTGGGGGTACAGATTCAGAGGTACAGATTTTAGGTGTAAACTAAGCACCCTGAAAAATACAGAGCATAGAGAGTGTATCGAGGAAATGTGGGCAATCAGAAGGAAAATCATCAGTTTTAAATTTCCAGAACCGAATCGGCCGATTCTCGGGATGATACTTCAGCTTAGCGAATCGGAATTGGCCAAAACATACAGTATATGAGTGGCTGCTCAGGGCGTATCGAAGAAGTACGCAGCTACAAGAGTTGAAATCATCGTTGCAATCTGAAGGAAATCGTTAATTTCATTGATTTCCAAACTGAATCGGCCGATTCTCGGGATAGTATTTCGGCATGGCGATTCGGAGTTGGCCAGGAGATATGTGAGTAAAAGCACAAAGCACATTGAAGAAGCATCACAACTTGAAGAGTTGAAATCGTTGCAATCTGAGGGAAAATCCACAGTTTAATTGATTTCCAAAGTGAATCGGCCGATTCTACGGATAGTATTTCAGCATGGCGATTCCGAGTTGGCAAGAAGAGATGTGAGTGGCACAAAGCACATTGAATAAGTATCTCAGGTTGAAGAGCTTAAATCGTTGCAATCTGAAGGGAAATCGTCAATTTAATTGATTTCCACAACTGAATCGGCCGATTTTCGGGATAGTACTCGGCATGGAGATTCGGCGTTGGCCAAGAGAGATGTGAGTGAAAGCACAAAGCATATTGAAGAAGTATCACAGCTTGAAGAGTTGAAATCGTTACAATCTGAGGGATAATCTACAGTTTAATTGATTTACACAACTGAATCGGCCGATTCTGCGGATAATATTTCGGCATGGCGATTCGGAATTGACCAGTAGAGATGTGAGTGAAAGCACAAGGCACATTGACAGCTTGAAGAGTACAAATCGTTGCAATGTGAAGTGAAGGGAAATCGTCAATTTAATTGATTTCAACAAGTGAATCGGCCGATTCTTGGGATAGTATTTCGGCATGGCGATCCGGAGTTGGCCAAAAGAGAAGTGAGTGAAAGCACAAAGCATATTGAAGAAGTATCACTGCCTGAAAACGTTCTGCAAATTGCACAAAATTCAGCGCCCACAACGTTACCTGCCGGTGCGAACGGCTCGACGGCTCGAAGAAACCGAATTGCCTTTCTTTTCGCCGGGGAGAAGTAAGTATATCCCTCAAAATAGTACAATTATAGTACACTGAAATACTACAGGCAAAAAATAGTAGAAGATGAGGATTTGACTGGAGCACCCCGGAAAAGGTAGAAATCAGTTCGGAAAAAAATAGTTTTTACAGTTTTTCATACCAGAAAATATAGTTTAAATAAAAATTTCGCTATAAACGTCGTTGAAAAGGCCGTGTGCGTTTAACAGTTCAGCTGAGTTATTATAATATTATTATCAGTTTCATGCAGACATGGGCTAGCATAGCATTTCGGCTGAGGGGGGATAGAATTTTCAATTCCTGAGGGGTATGAGCGCCTGAGAGGGGGCTGAGAGGGTGCTAAACCAAAAAGTCCGATTTTTGGCTAAAATCAAGGGTTTTTCGCTTATTTTTCATTTAAATAAGTTAAAATAAGCTATTCTGAGCTCATTTACACCTAATCCAATCATATTATTATTATAATTTTCTATACAAAATTCTTCCAAAAAATTCCTAGGGGGAGGTAGCGGCCGGCTGAGGGGGTAGGTTGAGGGGCTGAGGGCCTAGGGTAGGTGATTCAGAGTATCCTCCGGGGGGGGGGGGTTCGGGGGGTGTTGCTGGCCGAAGGGGTGGTATTGTATTGGCCGGCGAGGGGAGGGGGTAAGCCCCTTCCTAACCCCCTGCCCCGCGGTCCATGTATGTTTTGTCCCGAGGGCTCATACCGAATCGCCATGTGGTATAATGGGAGATGCCTACAAACCAGCAAAACCTAGTGCCCTACAATGTATTTAGTTGACGAGAAGGTCAACTTACTTAACTATGGGCTGAGAGCAAGTGAGTTCATCTCATCGATCCGGCTAAAATTTCATGAGCATAAACTAGCCCACGTATGATAACGATCGGGCATATTTGAAGAAAAACAACCCCCCTAGAACTGGAGCTACTTGAAGTTGGCTCACCAGCCATTATTTGGCAAGTTTTTTTACCTCTAACGACCGAAATTCAAACGTGTGCTGCTTGCCGATATCTAAATCGACAGCTTTCGCATGCGCAATAGAGATGTTCACGAGCCTAAAAATCGCGGCTCGGCTCGGCTCGATTGTGATCTCTGTTAGGTCAGCTCGTTTCAGCTCATTTGTGCGCACCTCCAAGCTCGCTCGCTTAAATTTGGCGAAAAGCTCGAAAAACTTGAACGGTAACACCATAAAATCAATACCTAAAGCTTTTCCTTACTAATTACGCAATTTTAATCGTTGATACCTTTAAGAGTCGTTCTCTGGTCACATCGAGTTTCAGTATTCAGACCCAAAATTGAAACTTTGAGCTAGAGAGCTGTAAGTTGGCACACTAATACATACTAATGAGTTATCTTTCAGCTGCAAAGGATTAGTGAATCTGACGCTCCTGTCCTGAGATATAGCCTTCCGAAAATCGGTCCGCTTAACTATGGGACCAAAACTTCAAACTCGAATTTCTCGCTTCGTGCTCGGAATTCGGACCTAAAAATTGGGGGTTTTAGAGTACTTTTAGACTGCTTTAAGAAACTTTTGTCAAATTTTCGTTTTCAGAAAAAAATTTTTTTCGCCCCCTTTGCGCCCCCCTAGCTCGTCTGGAACCCCCCAACCCAGTTTTTTTTATTTCAGAAAAATGTTGCTCTATCAATTACCTACCGTTTGGTGTGAAGCATTATTTGCTCAGACCCGTGGAGCGTGAGAAAACTGAGGTCAAACATCCCCCCCCCACCGCGCCCCCCTTCCCCCCCCCCCTCCTCCCTGCCATTCCACATCGCGCCCCCCCCCCGCCGGCCCCCCCCCCCTCCGCCTCTCCCCCCCCGCCTCTCTCTCCCCCCCCCCCCTCTCCCCCTCCCCTCTCCCCCCCCCCCTCCCCCCCCCCCCCCCCCCCCCCCCCCCCCCCCCCCCCCCCCCCCCCCCCCCCCCCCCCCCCCCCCCTCCCTCCCCCGCCCCCCCCCTCCCCCCCCCCCCCCCCCACGCAAAAATCGGACTTTTTGGTTTAGCACCTCTCAGCCCCCTCTCAGGCGCTCATACCCCTCAGGATTGAAAATTCTACTCCCCCTCAGCCGAAATGCTATGCTAGCATCTGCATGGACGATAATAATATTGAATAACTCAATGAACTGTTAAACGCACGGCCTTTTCAACGACGTTTATAGCGAAATTTTTATTTAAACTATATTTTCTGGTATGAAAAACTGTAAAAACATTTTTTTCGAACTGATTTCTGGTACCTTTTCCGGGGTGCTCCAGTCAAATCCTCATCTTCTACTATTTTTTGCCTGTAGTATTTCAGTGTACTATAATTGTACTTTTTAGGGATATACTACTTCTCCCGGCGAAAAGAAAGGCAATTCGGTTCTTGAGCCGTCGAGCCGTTCGCACCGGCAGGTAACGTTAGTGGGCGCTGAATTTGTGCATTTGCAGAACGTTTTCAGGGAGTGATACTTCTTCAATATGCTTTGTGCTTTCACTCACTTCTCTTTTGGCCAACTCCGGATCGCCATGCCGAAATACTATCCCAAGAATCGGGGATTCACTTGTTGAAATCAAATTGACGATTTCCCTTCACTTCACATTGCAACGATTTGACTCTTCAAGCTGTCAATGTGCCTTGTGCTTTCACTCACATCTCATACTGGTCATTCCGAATCGCCGACCGAAATATTATCCGTTAGAATCGGCCGATTCTGAGTTGTGAAATCAATTAAACTGTAGATTATCACCTCAGATTGTAACATTTCAACTCTTCAAGCTGTGATCTTCTTCAATATGCCTTGTGCTTTCACTCACATCTCTCTTGGCCAACTCGAATCTCCATGCCGAGTACTATCCCGTAAATCGGCCGTTTCAGTTGTGGAAATCAATTAAATTGACGATTTCCCTTCAGATTGCAACGATTTAAGCTCTTCAACCTGAATACTTATTCAATGTGCTTGTGCCACTCACATCTCTTGCCCCACTCGGAATCGCCATGCTGAAATACTATCCGTAGAATCGGCCGATTCACTTTGGAAATCAATTAAACTGTGGATTTTCCCTCAATTGCAACGATTTCAACTCTTCAAGTTGTGATGCTTCTTCAATGTGCTTTGTGCTTTTACTCACATATCTCCTGGCCAACTCCGAATCGCCATGCCGAAATACTATCCCGAGAATCGGCCGATTCAGTTTGAAATCAATGAAATTAACGATTTCCTTCAGATTGCAACGATGATTTCAACTCTTGTAGCTGCGTACTTCTTCGATACGCCCTGAGCAGCCACTCATATACTGTATGTTTTGGCCAATTCCGATTCGCTAAGCTGAAGTATCATCCCGAGAATCGGCCGATTCGGTTCTGGAAATTTAAAACTGATGATTTTCCTTCTGATTGCCCACATTTCCTCGATACACTCTCTATGCTCTGTATTTTTCAGGGTGCTTAGTTTACACCTAAAATCTGTACCTCTGAATCTGTACCCCCAAAATTTTGTACACCCAAAATGGTTTCTGTCCCTGAATTTTTTGCGCCCTGTATTTTTCAGGATGCTTTATTTGCCCCCCCCAACTTTTGCCCCCTAAATTTCTTACCCTCTAATTTTTAGTCTGAAATGTTTTGCTCACTGTATTATCTCTGCTCTTTGCTGCTCTAAAATCACCACCAAAATCGCTAATTTGCAATTTTTGTGTCTGAAATTGTAAAAATCGCAAGATTTGCTCAAAAAATTGCTCGCCAGAAAATCGGAGGGGGGGGCGGAAACATCGACTCGGTGGGTCTGGCCTAAGTCGGGTGGGGGTTAGAGATGTTCACGAGCCTGAAAAAGCTCGGCTCGACAGTATTTCGGCATGGCGATTCGGAGTTGGCCAGGAGATATGTGACTAAAAGCACAAAGCATATTGAATAAGTATCTCAGGTTGAAGAGCTTAAATCGTTGCAATCTGAGGGATAATCTACAGTTTAATTGATTTACACAACTGGAATCGGCCGATTCTGCGGATAATATTTCGGCATGGCGATTCGGAATTGACCAGTAGAGATGTGAGTGAAAGCACAAGGCACTTTGACGTTTGAAAAGAGTACAAATCGTTGCAATGTGTGAGAAGTAGAAGGAAATCGTCGTTGAATTGATTTCCACAGCTGAATCGGCCGATTTTCGGGATAGTACTCTGCATGGAGATTCGGCGTTGGCCAAGAGAGATGTGAGTGAAAGCACAAAGCATATTGAAGATTTATCACAGCTTGAAAACGTTGCACAAAATTCAGCGCCGACAGCGTTACCTGCCGGTGCGAACGGCTCGACTGGCCCGAAGAAACCGAATTGCCGAAAAGAAAGGAATTAAATTTCTAAAAGTAATAGTGGTAGTGACTTAACCTAGTGTAGAAAAGTGGCTGTTGTTTGTCAGTGGAGAGAGAGCGGTGGAGGCAGAATGACTAGCGAACTGCCGAGAGACTTGTCGAAGGCCCTGGAAGAGGCGGTGGATAAGGAGATCGATGCTCTTGATGGAATCGTTCGCTGCTCGCAGACAACCCGACAAACGCTCGTCTCCCGTCGATGGAGCGCTCTGATCGAGGAACTCGACAAGCACCCCGCCTTCATGACAGGTTACTTTTAAGCTCTGATTCTTGTTGGGATCCGACCCAGACCGGTATAAAAAAGTACCTACCGTGTAGGCCTACCATACATGTAGGAGGGGGTTGGGGATTTAGCCCCCCCAGGCCCGATTTTTAGCAAAACCCCCCCCCCAGCCGAATTCTGGGGGGGGGTTTCGAACCCTATTTTGGGTTACAAACTGCTAAAATTCAGGGTTTCAACACTTATATACCGTAATTTAGCATTTCAAAAGCCCTAAATGAGATTCCGGAACCCTATTTAGGGTTTCAAAAACAAAAGTAAGACTCCAGACCCTATTTAGGGTTTCAGAAACCCTAAATAGGGTTCCGAAACCCTGTTTTGGGTACCTGAAAGCCCAAATAGGTTCCGAAACCCTGTTTTAGAGTACCTGAAAGCCCAAATAGGTTCTGGAACCCTAATTTGGGTTTTCTGAAACCCTAAATAGGGTTCCGGAGCCCTACTTTGGAATTCGAAACTCTAAATAGGGTTCCGGAACCTAATTTGGGTTTCAAAGCCCTAAGAGGGTTCCGGAACCCTAATTTTGGTTTCACAGAGACTAAACAGGGGTTTCTGAAACCTAAATAGGGTTCCGGGACCCTAATTTGGGTTTCAAAGGCCTAAATAGGGTTCCGGAACTAATTTGGGTCTCAAAAACCCTAAACGGGTTTCAGTGCCCTAATTTTGTTTCAAAATCTCTAAATAGGGTTCCAGAAATGCACTTTAGCTGTATTCCACGAATAAAATAGAGCTTTTTTGGCGCGTTTTAAAGCAAAAACATGTTTTTTGCACGTTTTTAATAAAAAATAGGATTTTCTGCACATTTTAAACCAATAAATAGAGTTTTTAAAGGGAATTTTGCACTTCTGACAGAATTTTTACCCGATTTTTAGTCCTCAAAACCCTGTTTTGAGCCCAAAAAAAAGGTCGCTAAGACCCACTTTTGGATACCAAAAAAGGTCGCTGAAGCCCCTTTTGGAAATAGTGCTGAAACCCTATTTTTGGATCTGGAAAACCCCCCAGCCGAAAACCCAGCTACATGTATGAGGCCTACCACCATTTTCGAACGGACGCGATGCAATTAGAAGTCCATATTTTTTAATTGAGTTAGACCTGGGCGTTAGACTGATCCAAATTCCAATCAGGACACAAAACCGGTGCATCGGTTCATTGTTATCTCCCGACCAAAGTAGCCCATTTGGCTGGGCGGTATGTACGAAAGTGGTCCGAAAGCAATTTTAGCTTTTTATCTCTCTGCAATGCTATGAAGTAAAACAAAGTTTTCTGTATGCAAATATACGCATGATTGGACGTCGAAAAACCGTACATTCGGATGAAACTTATTTGAGCACAACTAATTTTAACGCGCAATACATTGTTTTTTGTTTTCACCACTAACTCTTGCTGCTTTTGTATAGACCGCCGGGGCCAAGTGAGTCGTGAACAACTTTGTAACAGACAAAAGGTTTTAATACTAAGCAAAGACCCATCGAACACTGTTTAATCTGCCTGTGGCGAGGCAGTACCAACCAAACCTCTCCTCAACCTCAACACGTTCGATACCGTGCAGTATCTTTAGTTAGGGAGGTTTTAAAGCCCGGTTCACACTACGAAATAAGAAATAAGGCGTCTGCGAATTAGAGTGCGAACTGGTATTGGGTATTGGGTGTATTGGAGTGTTTACCAGGTATTGGGTATTGGGGTTTTACCCCCCAATATCCAATACTAAAATTTTACAATTAAAAATAGAGAAAAATCGATGTTGCCCTGAAAAATTGATCTGAAAAAATCGAAAAAGTTGATCGATGATTCGGTTTAGTAAGCTGTTTTCGCGTTAAGGAGCCGTCAATAAATCAATGCCGTCTCACCAAAATCCCGATTTTTCGAGCCCCCCAAATCGCCTTAGGTCGTTTTGCTAAGAAACTTCTCCCCCTAGACGACGTCGTTTTTCGTTTACCCCC
>JASANB010007834.1:0-142331 GCA_030248155.1 Sabatieria punctata | reverse complement strand
GGTAATCGTTCGTGGTCTACTTTATGCTCATGAATTTTTAGCCAGATCGGTGAGTTGACTACTGTTGTCAAGTAAATTAGTTGAGGTATTTACTTGCTTTTTAATTTACTTGCACCTCCGCAAAATAATTTACTTACTTTTTAATTTACTTGCCCCAGTTTACCAACAATTTAATTTGATTTTAATTTACTTTCAACTTTTAATTAAATTCTAATTTACTTTTCCATACAAAAAGTTATGGAAAAGACCCTAAAATGATTGAATATCTGAGTACCGATTTCCGCTAAACTGCAAACATTATGAAATCTAACTCCATCGTTTTGTTAACCTCTTCAAATAGTGTTGTCGTGTTCTGGGCAAAACGCAGTTGTTCGTTCAATGCCTTTTAATAATTTTTTTCTAGGAACAGCAGATGCCATATAATTTGCCAAACCAGAAACAGTACAGGAACAGCAGACGAAAAGCTAATAGATACCTAGCGCTCTTATTCAATGACAGGTTTCATTTTTATGAAACAAACGTGCTTTCACGCATCGGTGCTTACTCGAAACTGTAGTTTCTTGGACTGTACTGTACATACACTAGTGCAGGATTTGAAGCGAGATTTTTGAGAAACAAGTTTTGACAGTTGAGAAACCAGCAAATCACCATTTTTCGTTTCTGCAACCAACACGTACATACATACAGTAAGGTGTTTTCGGTATCAGTCTTCCTGACCAATCACTACATTGTATGTAGAGGGAAATCCGTTGGTTTGTTTTAAATTAAGGAGCGAAAATGTCTATTCTCATATTTTACAGACTTTTGGTGAAATGTCTCGCTAGTTCAGTTCCTAATGCTACTCGCCGAGAATATGAGTTCAAATTTACTATTTTGTTTGGTTGGACAGGTCAAGGATAGATTAGGAATATCACAAAATTTCAGAACCAAACTATGAGTTGTATGGCATCTGCAGCACAGTAGATGAGTTTCCAACAGGGAGAGCATATGTGGTGCGGTCAAACAGACAGACAGACAGAAAGAGCACAGAATAACAGCAAGTAGCTTGCAAGAGCCGACAACAACCACAGATCGAATGGTTAGTGAAGCAAATTAGAAGTAAATTAGAAGTAAATTGAAAGTAAAATTTTCGGCCTTTTCAATCTAATTTAATTTACCTTTTACTTGCTTCGTCATTTTTCTCAGAGATTTAATTTTATTTTAATTTACTTGCCATTTAATTTACTCTTCGTAAGCAAATTATTTTCGAATTTAATTTGATTTTAATTTTAATTTACTTGACAACGGTAGAGTTGACCCCACTTGCCTATGGGCCATAGTTAAGAAAGCTGACTTTCTCGCAAAATGCATGTTAAAACCTTGAATGCGTAAAACCTTGGATAGATACTTAACCCTTTGTTACACACGTGCTCCTACAGGAGCCGTCATGTTTTGGGCGGCGGCCGCCCAAAACATGTCCGCTGCCCCAAATCCGATACCGATAGTTGGGATCGGAAATAGGCCAATTTCGATAGTAACTATCGTTTGTGTAATAATCGCGCGTTAAACTGATACCAATATCGACGGAAGGGTTTGCCCATTTTTTGCCATGCCCGCCAAAGGTCTATCGGTTTTCCGATAGTTTTTCCCGATAAATTTATCGGCGGCCGATACCGATTTGGCGGATTTCCGATACGATTTTTTGGGCGGTGTGTAACAAAAGGTTAAAACCTAGGAAAACCTTAAAACTTTACAACCTTGGAACGCTATCTAGTAGTTACTTAGGCCATTTGAAGGCTTTGAGAATATCTGCTGTTTTTATTACTGCAGCAAAATCATCAAAATTTTATCGACTTTAGTGGATCAAATACACATTCACAAAAATATACATTTTGAGTACTGTTTGAGTATGGTATTGTCTATCGGAATTTTCAATGTGTGTGTACGTATGTGTATACAATTTGAAAAAACAATGTGTAATGTTGCGTATGGTAAATGTGTATGTGTATACACAAAAAACAGTACTCCAGATTAAGAAGAACAGTACATACAGTACAGTACAGTCATGTTTGCCTAGTGCATTCAATCCTGCTTACAATTGAATGATGGATGCAACGAATCAAAGTTTTGGCTTTTACTGCTTGGCCCGTTCCGAAAAACTCCAAGAATGCCATGTGGTCTTTTAACTCCCCTATAAGGCGCGTCGTTTGAAATATTTCTGAGTTCGTTCCACAATTTATTTTTTTTGCCTTGTTGTTATCTGACCGACTGCCACTGGGTGAGACTAGGTGGCATCGCTTTTTTTTTACCATCGACACAAAGCCAGTTCTAATATCCTTCTGTTTGCTTACAAAGATGCCCAAGTTACAAAAGGAATTGGCACAGTTCAACAGCCACACATAGCCTACGAACGCTTGGTATAATTGAGGGTAAAACAGCAGAATTTGTTCAACTACCAGCGGTACCAAGACGCAACAAAAGGTCACAAACACACTCACTCCTACCACTTTAGTAAAGCGCCATTGTCATTGTCATTGTCATTGTCATTGTCATTGTCATTGTCATTGTCATTGTCATTGTCATTGCCATCATCATTGTCATTGTCATTGTCATCGTCATCGTCATAGTCATTGTCATTGTCATCGTCATCGTCATCGTCATCATCATCATCATCGTCATCGTCATTGTCATTGTCATTGTCATTGTCATTGTCATTGTCATGGTCATGGTCATCATCATTGTCATTGTCATTGTCATTGTCGTGGTAATGGCCACGGTCATGGTCATCGTCATTGTCATTGTCATTGTCATTGTCATTGTCCTGGTTATTGTCATTGCCATTGTCATTGTCATTGCCAATTGTAGGTAAACAGATGAAGATCATCAAGCATTCTAACAAATGCAAAATTCACAATTCAATCCTCAGATTCCACTATCTGACCGACTGCCACTGGGTGAGACTAGGTGGCATCGCTTTTCTTTTTACCATCGACACAAAGCCAGTTCTAATATCCTTCTGTTTGCTTACAAAGATGCCCAAGTTACAAAAGGAATTGGCACAGTTCAACAGCCACACATAGCCTACGAACGCTTGGTATAATTGAGGGTAAAAGAGCAGAATTTGTTCAACTACCAGCGGTACCAAGACGCAACAAAAGGTCACAAACACACTCACTCCCACCACTTTAGTAAAGCGCCTTTGCCAGTTAAGATTCTCCACCATCTGACCGGCGGGCTGGCTCCGAATAATCTCCGCCATGCGTTTACGCATGCTCATCACAGCTGCACAGTACATGCACAAACTGAGAAAGACGAAAATAATGTTCTGTGTGTAATACAAATGGTAATCGGCAGGTATAACAGCTTCGCTAGTGTAACACGTTTCCGTTACACTGTCCTGCACCGGCCAAGCTCTTAAACCAAGCAGTGCATATTCAGCTAGACCTATGGACGCCACTAAACCAAACACGCAATAGGCGTAACTGCGAGAGAACCCTATATACTCGAGGGGCCAATGCACTGCAAGCAGACGGTCAAAGGAAATCAGAAACATCAGAAGACAACTGGAAACATAGGACGGAAAGAACAGCACGACACCAAACACTTTCAAGCATGTTCGACGCTCTGTCACAAGCAAATAGGTCTTGTCCAGGATTTTAGGCACACGATAGACGCCTGTAAAAGAGATTTCTGTTATGCTGACAAGTCTAAAATCAATTACCCAGTGCAATGTTGGTCAGTCCGTAGCAAATTGAGTCGGTCAAAGCCAGTCCTGCCATCAGAAGGAACTCTTTACGGTCTCGCAGCGCTTCGTGCCAAACTATGGTAAGAAAGAGGAGAAAGTTGCTACAAAACACTACTGCGCCTGCACCTGTGTACAGAGAAAATGTCAGCAATAGGTTTAGCTCGGACGATGTGAGAGTATCCATAGCAAAACCGACTGTGAGCTCAAGTGTGCTGATGAATATGGAATCGCAATGAATAATTGGATCCACTGAGACAATGGATCAGCCCAGGGGCCAATAAGCAGAAACTGCGGTTGAATATAGGCTATTTTCCGGTTGTTGAGTTGAGTCCATCCAAACACGAAAGCAAGAATAGATATAGATGTTCTGGATGTTGATAAAAGTCCGAATCTCAAAATAAGTTTCGGCAAGATAGCATTCAGTAAAGTTGTGATCAAAATGCCAGTCCATACTGCACTTTGAAAAGGTGCCAGCAAAGCGGGTGAGATTTGTAAACTGTTGGTGCAACAAAATAGAATCTGTCAGAATCAGAAATACCTGATAGTTTTCCAAGTTGCTCAAAAAAACATTCGGAGGTGAACAAGAACGATTTTTGCAGATTGAATTAAAATGAAGGCGCATGTTGGTGAGTCGCGCAGGGAAAACGACTCTTTATAGACGGTTAAACTGTCATATAATACATAGGCTAATTTAAATAAAATCAGAGCAGGTAACCTAAGAATAGAAACTTTATTAGCAGTCAGACGGCGAGGCGGCCGTCCAATCAGCAGCGTCGAAAAAAGGGGCGGATAATTGCGCAGTGCATGCGCGCCCGTATGCAAATCCAAAGTTAGCATGAGGCTTTATAAACTGGCAGCCGAGATCCACCTTGGTCAGTTGCTGCTGGAGTCGTAAGAAAGCTCTCCCGTTTTCGTTCTCCGGGGAGAAGAAGCCAAACCGAGACCGGACAGCCTCCAGCTCCTGTCCCCAGTGGATCGCGGCTGCCACTGAACATCCCCAACCGGAAACCAACGTCTAGTTAAGGCAGGTGAGCGCGCAGCTACTAACATCGCGATAGACTGGCATAGAACTTGGCTAAATACATAATAGGCTAGTCAGACAGGTGACTCCTCTTAAACACACTGGTGCAGAGTCCCTCTATTGAGATGTAGGAAACCCAACCATACCCTTACTACATCACATGGTAGCAGCGAAATCTCTGTCAAATTAGGGCCATCCATCGTGGTGGACAGAGCGAACCCATCCCCTCACCAAAAACACAAATTTTCTAAATAGATAATTATGCTTGATACTCTTCTAATCACGAATCTGAAGAAACTGAAAAGCTCTCAATTCGGAAATCACATCGCCCTAAAGCATCAGAATAAATTGCAAAAGAAATTGATGGAGGTCAGAATTCCAGAGTTTATCTTTTAAGCAAATATCGCCCAAATGCTAGCCTTTAGTTCTAGAATTGGCAGAAGAGATTCGAAAATTCAGACATAAAGCCAAGTTCATATAAAATCCGTTGAAAACAACTTTCATACTGCTTTTACCACTTACAACCAGACGCTATACATAGTCAATCCACAACTGCAAGCCATTCAAATTTTACATTTGCACAAAATTCAAGACTTCAAAATGTTGCCATTATTGCAGAAGCAAACTTCAAAATAATATTTATTTTTCTGTTGCAACAGCCGAGCAGTTCGAACCACAATGTCCTAACAAATTTTAAAAATCAAATTCAGAATTTGCTAACCTAGCACCATATTTGGAAAATTTTAATCAAGCAAACCCTGTTATATTTAGCGTCCCATTTTAAACTTACGTAATGAAGGCAAAGAGCTACCACTTTTTCATTTTCTTTTTAGCAAATACTTTAGTCAATGACTTGAAATTTTTAATCTTACAGCCAGCGCCAGCAATTTTGATAATGCTCACATCGCAAACCCTCAGTTCTACCTACTTACTTTACTTACTAGACATTGCATTGCAAAATGTAAAGGACTATCCACTCAACAAAAAGCAACGAACACGCATGCTGCATTTCGAACTGCATCAGCTAAAGAACAAAAGCGTAGTCAAAAATAGCTCGGCACAGAAGCACCAGTCAAACATACGTCCGTAACTCCGCACAAAATACTTTCAGTTAAAAATATTATGGCTGCAGATTTGAAATCAAAGCTAATCCCTCAAGCTCACCCAGATTCAGATGAAAGCGTACGCAAAAATATGGCCTTAACCACCTCAAAGCTGAAAAACCTCAACCTGTGGCATAAAGTCTATTTTTTATAAAACCGCCTCAAAGACCACATTCAAATGAATCAGCCAGATTCAGGTTTTTGAGGATAAATAGACTCTTTGCCTGCCATTCCTTGCCAAACGGGTTTTGAAAGACATAAAGCTAGGCCAATGTGAAATACTGGAGCACAAAACTCTCTTTTACCGGTTTCAGATAAGATACCGTCTCCACCCTACCAGTAACATTCACGTCAAATTCAGCCACCCTCCAATGAATCACCACAAGCCAGTTCTGTTCATTTTTGACAAAACGATTGCTCAGCTCAACGTTACCTTAACCCCCAACCTACCCAGATTCAGCAACAGTCTGAAGATAAGTTCCTACTCAACTGCAGGCATACAACCAAATGCCAAGCCGCTCAAACGGTTTCCCAAACTTTGCCCAACCATGCCTAAATCCTCACTAACCATCTCCCGTAACTACCTGAAAAAAATAACGACCTTTTCCTGCTGTCAGTTATTTTGTTACTCTTTTCTTCTGCACACTCTGCCCCCCACTATTGCTGCTCTTGCTCCCAAATTCGTGGAATGGTTAACTCAAGAACCCCCAGATAAAGTCATACTAACCTCTGTTCCACTTATATTCCACTACTACTCCCTCCCTAACGTCCTTGTCCTGGAAGGCCTATAGGAATCCGGTGAAATCTCGTGTTGGTACCCCGTTAAAAAAGTTCTACTCTAGCTTTTGCCCCTCTAAAGCCGCTGTCCTGGACCGCCACACAGGCGACCGTGAAAACGATCCCTAAGCAGCCACACCCCATAAACAGGCGACCGCTAAACGACCCCGCAAAAGGCATCCCAACAAAACCTCCATCCGCCAAACCCTGAAAAGAAAAACCAAAACTCTATTCTCTCTTACCCCAAGTTACATCACAACAAACAGGCACCAAAGAATGTCCCCACACACTTACCCTTTTACCAAAACAACACCAACCACACCACGAAGCCTAAACCTCCCCAACTCGCTCTAACCACGGTAACTCTTATTGCCATCGTCTGTTTTCACCAAAGCAATTTTTTTACTTATTCAATCACCAAAACAAAAAAAAAACCGTAACCCTCCCCCAAATCCCGCCCACCGGCCCACCACTCATCCCCTCTCCGATTCTCGAAACGGAAATCGCTCCTCGACATCCACTCTGTTTTCCTTGTACTTCTACTTCTTCGTCTTGAATAAAATCAAATAAAACCGGAAGCCCTAAGTGCCAGAGCACCACCACACGATTCCCTACACCATTGCCAACAAAATAACTGAAAACGGTACTAAAATTAATAATTGAGATGGCATCTGCAAAAACTAAAAATAAACCAAACTCAAATTTCAAAGGATCACAAGAAAAGCGCGTTTTGCCACTAATAAGCAACACACTCACTGCTCATACACCTGAAAATTTTTTAAGCGCAACCACATATTAACACTTGTTACACACTCTAAAAATAAAAGCGCACTCTTATTGTCAAAAAAATCAAGGCAACACTCTGATTACCTCAAAGAACATCTCGTGCGCCTAAATACTTAGTAGCCACACAAGCAACAATTTGAGCAAACCCAACTGGCCACCATACATTTTGTGAAGCCACCACCAAACCAACAATGTATAGGGGTTCGAATGCGTCCTACAAATAAGCGCGCGCAAAACCAGTAGGCAACAACGCCACCCTTCACATCCCAACCCACCAACACCACACTAGTCACCAAGCGCCTCTAGCTTCGGGGAAGGTAAAATCTCCATCCTGTGTAGAATCTCTCCTACAAACTGTTAAACTAATAACGGGTCTAGTGAAACAACAACGAAATGCTGTATTCTTGGAATTCCAACTCCTTTCTCGTTTGATTTAGCACCTTTTAACACGTACTTCGTTCATACCCCCATTTGCCTCAAGCCGACTTCTTGAACAGTAAACTATTCATCCCTTATCTCATAACAACACACACAGAGGACTATTCGGTCCATTGATGTTTTGCTAGTTTTGTAATCAGCACTGCTATCAAGCATCATTTTTTCCTATTCTACTTAGTTCGCCATCAGCATCTAAAATTTATCAAAAAAAATTTGTTCTATCTATCTGCTTAAATGACAATCACTCCTTAACCTTTTCGGACTTTAGTCCCCTCCGTAATTGTAGCCTATAAAATATTACATAAATTATCCATGAAATAATCTCAAAGCATTCTTTCACCTGCAACATCTTGTTTTTTTTGGAAATCTTTTGATTGTTTCTCTGAAGTTGGCGACTACTCATTTACTCTTACTATCCGCAACTATAAGTAATTCAAAATTTTCAATACACCTTTCTGACCTTTCAAAATTTTCTGACTCTGACCACTAGAACCCGCTAATACTGTGTTACAATTTGTGCAATAGACACAGATGCCCCAGTCAGGCCAACCACAGGTACAGTATGGGAAAGGGACAGAAATAGATTTCTAGGTGTATCCAGATAGCTGTGCAGACAATAGAATCAAGCTGATTCGCAAATGCTCTCATCTAAGCTAGGTGGATTCGGGAAAATTCGAAATGAAACTGATGTACTGCATTCTAGAGAATTGAGCAAACATTTTTCATGCTAAAAATTGATGATGCAGTTACTCATTTTGAAGCTAAAATGCATCAGTCTTAATTTTTTTCTTTCAAAGCTCTACAACCTCAACAACCTCACTGAATGGTTTCGTCACTAATGCTTCATCCTATAAACTACTTAAATCAAGCTACCGATAATGGACACACATTTTATAGCAATTCATTGTAGTACACTGATTACTCTACACCCAGCTCCCCACATGTAAACAACCAACTTCTTCACTTCAGAACACTTCGATGGAAACTTTAGATAATTTAACTGCAATTATAAACCGCATGATTCTGCATACAAACTAGCACAGCTACATCTCACAAAAAAGAACATACTAGCAAACAAACTAAAACTTTTGAAAATTTTCAGTGCGAATTGAAAGAAGCATGTTTTTTATGTTTTCTAGATTTCAAATATTCAAATTTTCATATCAAGCTACTCTATCATTCATGTAATTTTCAGTCTTCATTGATTCACATATCTTTCACCCACCACTCAAACTACTCTAAAATATTGGTGTTGGTAAGCGTCAAACCAATAAACTTAAGCCGGAACAACTATTAAGCTCAAACCCAAACATACATTGTATGCTTAGCGTAAGCGAACTTTTGCTCCCCAAAGTATAGTGTAAATTGCTCTAAATATAAAGTAGACTTAAAAACAGCCTGTATTCTGAAATCATTTGATGCTCAACTTTATACAAGCTCATTTGTTCTTAATTGTTTTTGTAGATGCCCAGCCCATGCATATTTCAGGATTTCTAATTCAAATACTAAAGCTAATCACTCTAGCACACTTTCACTTTCTTTTCTTACTACTTTTGAACCAGATTCATAAATGTCTTTTATTCTCATTTATTTAGATTTTAGCAGGCACAGTCTGGTATATCTTTTGCCAATTTTCTCGAATCAAAAGATATTTTATCTGTAACCTAGACCTTACAAATTGTTTTTGACAACCTAAAAGAGAAAATTCTCAAGTTGCAACAGAGCACATACCTTCAGAAATTACTTCACTAACTTTCTAGTCACATACTTTCACAAACTTCTATTCGAAATCAACATCGTATTTTCGTGCTGAAACTGATAAAAATACTGTTATCTGCAATTCTTCATTATTGCGGCAAAATTGAACAACACACCACCGCTTAACTGACTGATTGATGGTTTGATTGCCTAGATTGCGAAGTTTCGTTGAATTTACTCCAAAATTGTTTTCCTTTGTTTATGACAAAAACATATACCAAAACAACATAAATAAGCGCCATCAGTGTTTTCTGAATATTTGCACTATCTTTTTACAAATTCTGCTAAAAGCAACCGATTTAACTGGCTGGAGCCGTACTTTCTGTGCATCATTGCAAATAATAAGTTTCAGCAATATATTCCTTTAATTCGACCGTGTCTCCAACCTGGATTTAGGATTCACTTTGATTGATTTCAAACGATCTAAGGAATCCACAAACAAAATCAAACTCCCGATTATCAATACAACTAAAATCCCGTTTCTGCTTTGAAAACCAGGAACAGCTGTGAACAAATATAAGATTTGACGTACTAGCAACTTGCGAAGCAAAATACTACCGATTACAAAAGAAATTATTTAAGTTCCATAAAATTCTACTTGTCATACGGTACCGTACCGTGCCACTGCTTCTAATATTAACTGTCTCTACATTCGATGCTCTGAAACTTTATACTTATTTGAACTTTTACTTACTAAAACAATTCCACTACCAAACTGGCGTTCAGCCGTACTTCATGCTCAACCAACTGTTCACTAACTTTTTTTATAACTGCACCAATGAGATTGTCATGTGAATCTTTGACAGCATTTGCGATCTAAGGCAACATAGGCTAATAAATAGCAAGCCGAGGACGGCTTGATTTAAGGGAAGAGAATGTCAATAATACAAGGCTAATTTAAATAAAATCAGAGCAGGTAACCTAAGAATAGAAACTTTATTAGCAGTCAGACGGCGAGGCGGCCGTCCAATCAGCAGCGTCGGAAAAAGGGGCGGATAATTGCGCAGTGCATGCGCGCCCGTATGCAAATCCAAAGTTAGCATAAGGCTTTATAAACTGGCAGCCGAGATCCACCTTGGTCAGTTGCTGCTGGAGTCGTAAGAAAGTTCTCCCGTTCTCGTTCTTCCTGGAGAAGAAGCCAAGCCGAGACCTGGCAGCCTCCAGCTCCTGTCCCCAGTGGATCGCGGCTGCCACTGAACATCCCCCAACCGGAAACCAGCGTCTAGTTAAGGCAGGTGAGCGCGCAGCTACTAACATCGCGATAGACTGGCATAGAACTTGGCCAAATATATAATAGGCTAACTAGACAGGTAACTCCTCTTAAACACACTAGTGCAAAAGAGTCCCTCTATTGAGACCACACAGGCTACTCAGATAGTAAGTGGCCTGGAACTTGGTAACATACTGTAGTTACTCCTAACTCAGCGATCCCACTAGATGTAGAAAACCCAACCTTACCTTTACTACGTCACAACCCCACACCCCCAGGCCTATCTGAGTTTATTGTTGGGCAGGTAGGATTTTCTCTGCTTCATCATTTAGTTGCCGGCTTCGAAATAGGTAACTACATATATGGTATTTTAGTTTGAGAAATTGTGGGGATGGGTAAACCCCACACCCCTGGCCTATCTGAGTTTATTGTTGGGCAGGTAGGATTTTCTCTGCTTCATCATTTAGTTTCCGGCTTCGAAATAGGTAACTACGTATATGGTATTTTAGTTTGAGAAATTGTGGGGATGGGTAAACCCCACACCCCTGGCCTATCTGAGTTTATTGTTGGGCAGGTAGGATTTTCTCTGCTTCATCATTTAGTTGCCGGCTTCGAAATAGGAAACTATACGGTATTTTAGTTTGAGAAATTGTGGGGACGGGTAAACCCCACACCCCCAGGCCTATCTGAGTTTATTGTTGGGCAGGTAGGATTTTCTCTGCTTCATCATTTATTTGCCGGCTTCGAAATAGGTAACTATACGGTATTTTAGTTTGACAAATTGTGTGGATGGGTAAACCCCACACCCCTGCCTATCTGAGTTTATTGTTGCAGGTAATTTTCTCTGCTTCATCATTTAGTTGCCGGCTTCGAAATAGGTAACTACGTATATGGTATTTTAGTTTGAGAAATTGAGGGGACGGGTAAACCCCACACCCCTGGCCTATCTGAGTTTATTGTTGGGCAGGTAGGATTTTCTCTGCTTCATCATTTAGTTTCCGGCTTCGAAATAGGTAACTACGTATATGGTATTTTAGTTTGAGAAATTGTGGGGATGGGTAAACCCCACACCCCTGGCCTATCTGAGTTTATTGTTGGGCAGGTAGGATTTTCTCTGCTTCATCATTTAGTTGCCGGCTTCGAAATAGGAAACTATACGGTATTTTAGTTTGAGAAATTGTGGGGACAGGTAAACCCCACACCCCTGGCCTATCTGAGTTTATTGTTGGGGTGGTTTTCTCTGCTCATCATTAGTGCCGGCTCGAAAGGTAACTACGTAAGGATTTAGTTTGAGAATTGTGGGGATGGGTAAACCCCACACCCCTGGCCTATCTGAGTTATTGTTGGGCAGGTAGGATTTCTCTGCTTCATCATTTAGTTGCCGGCTTCGAAATAGGAAACTATACGGTATTTTAGTTTGAGAAATTGTGGGGACGGGAAACCCACACCCCCAGGCCTATCTGAGTTTATTGTGGGCAGGTAGGATTTTCTCTGCTTCATCATTTAGTTGACGCTCGAAAAGGAAACTAAGGATTTTAGTTTGAGAAATTGTGGGGACAGGTAAACCCCACACCCCTGGCCTATCTGAGTTTATTGTTGGGCAGGTAGGATTTTCTCTGCTTCATCATTTAGTTGCCGGCTTCGAAATAGGAAACTATAGGGTATTTTAGTTTGAGAAATTGTGGGGATGGGTAAACCCCACACCCCCAGGCCTATCTGAGTTTATTGTTGGGCAGGTAGGATTTTCTCTGCTTCATCATTTAGTTGCCGGCTTCGAAATAGGAAACTATACGGTATTTTAGTTTGAGAAATTGTGGGGACAGGTAAACCCCACACCCCTGGCCTATCTGAGTTTATTGTTGGGCAGGTAGGATTTTCTCTGCTTCATCATTTAGTTGCCGGCTTCGAAATAGGTAACTATACGGTATTTTAGTTTGACAAATTGTGGGGATTGGTAAACCCCACACCCCTGGCCTATCTGAGTTTATTGTTGGGCAGGTAGGATTTTCTCTGCTTCATCATTTAGTTTCCGGCTTCGAAATAGGTAACTACGTATATGGTATTTTAGTTTGAAAATTGTGGGATGGGTAAACCCCACACCCCTGCCATCTGAGTTTATTGTTGGGAGGTAGGATTTTCTCTCTTCATCATTTAGTTGCCGGCTTCGAAATAGGAAACTATACGTAAGTTTGAAAATTGTGGGGACAGAAGCCCCACACCCCTGCCTATCTGAGTTTATTGTTGGGCAGGTAGGATTTTCTCTGCTTCATCATTTAGTTGCCGGCTCAAATAGGAAACTAACGGTATTTTAGTTTAAAATTGTGGGGACAGGTAAACCCACACCCCTGGCCTATCTGAGTTATTTTGCAGGTAGGATTCTCTCTTCATCATTTAGTGCCGGCTTCAAATAGAAACTAACTATAAAATTGGGACAGAAACCCACACCCGCCTATCTAGTTATTTTGGCATAGGATTTAAACGCAATCCTTAACGCGCGTAACAAATCGTATAGCAAGATCGCGTTTAACGTATCAACGATGTGCTATTACGCGTCACGCCGCCTCTCACTGCTGAGAAGTTAAACGTGATTTGTTAACGCGCGTTTACAGATCGTCGAAAACAATCGCGTTATAATAGCCTTCTTACAAGAGTCAGCCAGCATTATGTTTGGCTTTTGTAGATTCAATCTCAATTTTTATTTTTGATTTTATATATTATATTTTTGATTTTATATATCGCGGAAAAGGTGGCGATAGACCACAATCTTGAGCAGCGCGAAATGAAATAAAGACAAGTGGGCAGAAATTGCTTAATAAAAATAAGTTGTGTTTGACAAAAACGGTGGTTTGTTTGTAAAGAGTTGTTCGTTCAAACCCTCCTAAACCGGCCCCTGAGAAACGTTAACACCATTTACGTATTACTCGACCCAATTACACCTCTCTAAATCCGTCTAACCGGTCAGCTGAACTATATAACAGAGTTCTCCCTTTTATAGGGCAAAGTTTTCCTTTCAAACCATCACCATGACTCAATCCAGATGGGTATGTATTTTCTCTTCACTTGTCTGTCTTGATGTGCGCTCAGTTTGCGCCAGCAATTTGCCTATAATTTTCCCGTCCTCCCCACCCCTGAAATTAGCCGATCTGCCGGTTCTATTTGAAGAGGCGGAAAAGTCGGACTTCGAATCAATAATTTGGCCGGATGCCTATGTGCCAGTGTTGGAACCCGATCTCTCAACTGCTCAACTTTCAGCTGTGCTAGATGCTGCGTCCTTTTTCTATCGATACACTTGCGTTAAATTTGGTCCAGTCCGTCCAAATGACCGCAATTATGTGGTTATTACTAAAACCAAACGAGGGTAATGGTAATTATTATTGATTTTTGTTTGGATAACAGGCATTGGGGCTTTGAGCAGCCCATCCCACTGTGATTTCTCTGGCAAGTAGCTTTCTCAACTATTTTTTTCAAATTTCATCGAATTTCTCAGACAACAAAATTGCTAAAATTGCATGTAAAACAATACTTTTTAAACTGTGCTTCAGCCCACATTGTGGCAGTGGGGTTGACACATGAGTGAGGTTGAGGCAGGTCGGTGGACAAAATCCTAATTTATGGGTAGAAAGAGTACTAGAAACGCTCAAAGATGGACTTTCCTGGCTAGAAGCGCTAATTTCGTCTCACCCCTAAAAGACTTGCTTTTCAGCCATGTAATTTTAGCCAACTTTTGCAGTATTATACATCTGACGTCTAAAAATACTGCTTAAGATCACCGTGCTACTGGTACAGTGGGAAAATATCGAAATTTTTAAAACATAATAATATAACTATGCATATATGTTTTTCGCCAATCAAACATATAAATAACACATATAGTTGTTTCTAAAAATTGAATATGCACATATTTTTAAACATAAAACATATTTGTCTAAAAGTCGCTTATTCACTTATATTTTGTCTTAATTTTCGATAATTCAAACTTGAGATTCTGAATTTCCGGTTTAAAACGGTTTGCAAAAATTTAGATAGCATACTCAGATTCAATAAGTTTAAGTGAAAGTCAGATTTTGGAAAAGTTTACTGTCAAACAGCAACTAAAAGTCTTGAAATCATGAATTCCTATAGCAAAAATATGTATATGTTTCCAGAAACATATTGGCCTGAAAACATATAAATACAAAACATATTTGATATGAAAACATATTGAGAAACATAAACATATATGTTTTCCCAAAAACAAAAATATTATGTTTTAAAACATATACTGTACATAAAACATATATGTTTCCCACAGTAGCTACTGGGAATTTTAGCAATATTTCCGTGCTTTGAAACTGTAAAAAACAAAGCAGCAAAAACATTTGCCCAACAATTGCATCACAGAAAAAAATGAGTGTCCCATTGGGGAGGCTGGACGCCACGTGATTTTCAGTTATACATTACATACCTACTATTTTCTTAAGTTTCAGTTGTTTCACTAGCTCGATCGGTCTACCAACTAGTACTGGAGCTTTGAACTTAAACCTAGAAGCCAATAACCCGAGCTGCTGGAAACGCGGCGCCATCATTCACGCACTCCTACACGTTCTTGGAATGGACCATGAGCACTCCCACAACGATCAAATACCAGTTCCTAACCGCCGAAGAACGAGGCCTAAATCAAACAGAGATTGGTCGTTACGACTATTACAGTGTTATGCATCACAGTGGAAAGTTGGGAGGAAAGAGAGTAATGAGTGCAAAAATGCAGCCCTACAAAAATCATCTGTCTATGGGCAATAGAGAAGGAGCCACTGAAATGGACTTGTTTAAAGTTTATGCCATGTATAGGTGTGGAGATGCTGCAGCATTTGCAGATCTTGTTAAGAAGATACGCAACAATCAGAAAAGCTCATTTTAGCTAGAGTCGCTTTCAATATCTGTAGCACGGTTAAAGCTGCCTCTCTATGTGTGTAGTAAACCATTTCAAAAATGACCACAATACTACAATACGCAGTGCGCGACTCAAGGAATTCAACTTCTTATACATAGCTTTTGAATATGTCTGCCAATCTTGAGCTATATCCACAGATAAAAGACGTAGCGTTTATTCAACAAAGCGTGAAATCAGTGATTTTCAAGTGGCCCACCCAGTTAGCTTCAACTGAGCCTCATCAGACCAGGGGATACGATCTGTGTTGATACTACATTGTAGTAAGGTTGAGTTTATGATGCCGCATCTACCTGTGTTATGTAAATTGTGGCTACTTGTAACTATGACATAAACTAAAGTCTGTTCAAAAATGTTTGGCGCTGGGTACATCCGGCAGTGTCCCGAATTTATGCATGGTGTGAACCCCATACATGTATATATGGATCTGTTCCTCTCATCAACGAGATTACTATACTGGTCTCGAAATTTGCATATTGAACTTTAGTTAGAAGCAAGAAGCCTGACAAAAAAATCGACTTTTTAGGCAAAGCGCCAATTTTTGTGCCGATACCAGATTCGCATTCCCCAACCTTCAGGCATCTCGAAAATACTACCATATATGGGTCTACGATCAACCCTACCAAAGTTACACTCAATTTTCTAACGCCGACAAACGGTCAAGATTTTGCTCTCCCATAGTTAAGCACAAAAATTCATTCAAGATCGAACACATGGGGTTTTTTCCTCCAACCAATTTCAGCTTCACGGTTCTATATTATTTCGGAAATGCTGAATCCAGCGGTCACATTCGTTTTGCTCTATGACTTTGATTTTTGCTAGAAATTTGATCTCGAACTTAGGGTGTCCACGTGAATTTCAGAAAGTGTTGTTGTCTTGTTGGCGTTAGAAAATCGACTGTAACTCTGGTAGAGTTGATCGTAGACCCATATATGATAGTATTTTCGAGATGCCTGAAGGTTGAGGAATCCGAAATACTGTTGCATGCGTATACGCATTACGCATATCATTACGCAAAGTACGCATTGCATTTCAGAATGCGTATACGCATACGCATACGCATACGCATTTGAATTTCATTACGCAATATTATTACGCATTCTGCCAAATGTTTGCATATTTTTGCGTAATGCGTAATGGGTCTGAAAATAGCTGCCTTTCTAAATTTCTTGCAAAAAATTATCAAATGTTGTTATCAAATGGTCATTCTTCATGTTTTTAGTGTGATGTGAGGATACCAGAAATTTTCTGAGAGCTTTAACTAAGTTGTGCTTGCTAATATTTAAAAAATCCGCTAAGTTTTAAGAGGAAAGGAAACGTGTAACAAATCCTTGAATTTGGAGTTTCCACGGTTTAGGGTGGTTGAGTTGTGTTGCATGCTTGGGCCATCTGTTTGTGCTTATTATAATTGAATCTGAATGCTACTAGACTTCTTTCTGGAAATGAACATTCGACTAAATTCTTTGCAGGAGAGCGTAGATCTCTTGCCTGTCGAAAACAAATGTACTGTACCAGGGATGGAAATTTTTCCAAAAATAACCTTGGGTCGGTTTTTTTTCAGTTTTTTTCGTTCTTTTTTCAAAATCGCGGAAAAACTCCAGCTCAAGTTCTAAGTATCGTATCCTAGCCTGGTTTTATGATTCCTAACCCTTTCTAGCACATTCCTGAGTCTTTTCTGAACAGAAATACACGTCTTCATAGATATAAATCACGAAACAGGCATGAAACAGTCCCTGACAGGCTCCATCAATATACGCTGTATGCAAATTTTCTTAAGTAAGAGATTGCAAAAATAAGAGAAATGAATTAATTATGTACTAAAACTATCTATTTTATGCTTAGAATACCGTTTAAATGCGTTTTCGATGGCTAAATTTTCAGAAATTTCTAGCCCTGGTCGGGCAGAAGCCCAATCAGGCCACTTTAAACTACCCTAACTCGTAATTTCTATCAATTTTAAGCTCAGAATACCTTTTAAATGCGTTTTCGAAGGCTAAATTTTCAAAAATGTCTCGCCCTTGTTGAGCAGAACTCCAGCCAGGCCTCTTTAAAACTAATAAAACTTGTAATTTCTGTCAATTTTAAGCTCGGAATGCTTTCTAAACACGTTTTTGAAAGGTAATTTTGCGAAATTTTCCCGCCCTTGTTGGGCATCGGAGCGGCCCAACCATTCAACTTCAAAATTTTACACCACCTTTGCAAAATCCTGGATACGCCACTGTCCTGTACTGTACATATACAGTACAAATCACAAGGTGCATCCCTTTTTTTGTGAGACCACAAATTTTCTTGCAAATACCACAAACATTTGGCTATGCTACAACATGGCAGAATTTGTAAGATTTGCTTGTAGAATTTGTGATTTGGTTTGTAAGCCACAAACATTTGTGAGAGCTTGTGGTAGCTGTTTGTAGAATTTATGCTGACTTGTGGCTGGTCAGTTTGTGGCATTTGTGACCCTGTTTGTGGCAGAGACGCAGAGAGGTAGCCAGGTCAAATTGCATAACTGTTGACCGCCATTCATACTGAGAAAAATGAACGGCACTCCTCCTCCTCTCCTTAGGTAAGGCGCGTCTTATAGACTTATTATAGAGATGACTACCGGACAAGAACAGTTTATTCATCAGCAACACAACAGATATTCACACTCATTCATACAACATACAGCATGGCAGATACTAATAATAGAAACACTTCTACAAACGTTGATTTTCATCACCATCAATCCTACAATACTTCTTGCGCCATTGCGTGTCAATAGTATTACGAATTTTGTACTTGGTAGCGTTCAGTTTCAGTGGATCACCTCTCTCCTCTACAGTTAGAGGAATGCGCTCAAAAACAATCGCCTCAGCGTATTTTACCTTCGCAGGATCTAGTTTGCCGGTGACCTTAGAGCAGACCGTTGCGCCAGCCTTAGGCTTTGCTCCGCCTCCACTAATAGTACGATTCATTCGCTCACGGTTAATAGTAGAGACTCACAGCTGAACTCCTTGATCTATCAGCTTTGCCCGCAACTGCTCTGCTGTGATTAAGCCGCCAGAGCTCCGGATTTCGGCTGCCATCAGCTTGAGGTACTGCTCTGTTACTCGAGGGCCCGGCTGATCAACTAACTTTGGTTTGTAGTAACCACGAGCAGCCGACCGAAGAACCAATTTTCTTATCCCCTTTCGGTGCACTTTGATCCCATCCTGATCAAGCAGAAGCTTTGCGATTTTGCTTGCCGATGCCCCACGCAGCCAATGGCGGACACTTTTTCTCGAACAAATGAGTTGTAGTGCTCTCCAGGTTCAACTTTAGAAATGCTAGACACTCTCATCACAAGGCCGGTTAGCTAAGAAAGCAAGAGGCAAATAACCGCACAACGATATTAGCAGTAGCTAATTGTAGCGAGTAGCCGATCTGTTGATTGATGGCCATCTGCTGACCCGTATTTGTGACCCAGTTTGTGGTGTTTGTGGCAGAGGTTGCTGTTTGTAGAGCCACAAACACTACAAACATTTGTGGCAGTTTGAGTTTGTGGAATTTGTGGGCCACAAAAAAAGGGATGCACCTTGTGATTTGTACTGTACTGCAGTTCTTTGATGGCAGGAATTTAAGGAATTTATCATTATGCCTCAGGTGAGTCTCAAAAAACCTGGATTATAAAGTTGGATACCTAAATAGCGTGCTGTAGAGCCAAAAAAGCTGTTCTCTGAAATTTCTGAATGTTTCTGAGATTACGCATTACGCATACGCAATACGCAAAATACGCATTAGTTTTTGCAATGCGTATACGCAAACTCATACGCATTTGTAATTGGAATGCGTATACGCATACGCATACGCATACGCATTTGAAAAATCCGGTATTAAACAACAGTAATCCGAAACTGGTATCGGCACAAAAATTGGCGCTTTGCCAAATAAGTCGATTTTTTTGTCAGGCCTCTTTCTTCTAACCAAAGTGTAATATGCAAATTTCGAGAACAGTATAGTAATCTCGTTGATGAGAGGAACAGATCCATATGTACATGTATGAGGTTTCGACCAGGGCCACACAAGATACGTTGGACTATGCCTTTCTGAAATTCAGGTGGACACCCTAACTTTGAGGTCAAATTTCTAGCAAAAATCAAAGTCGTAGAGCAAAACCAATGTAACCGCTGGATTCAGCATGTCCGAAATAATATAGAACCGTGAAGCTGAAATTGGTTCGAGGAAAAAAACCCCATGTGTTCGATCTTGAATGAATTTTTGTGCTTAACTATGGGAGAACAAAATTTTGACCGCTTGTCGGCGTTAGAAAATCGAGTGTAACTTTGGTAAGGTTGATCATAGACTCATATATGGTAGTATTTTCGAGATGCCTGAAGGTTGGGGAATGCGAATCTGGTATCGGTTCAAAAATTGGCGCTTTGCCTAAAAAGTCGATTTTTTTGTCAGCCTTCTTGCTTCTAACTAAAGTTCAATATGCAAATTTCGAGAACAGTATAGTAATCTCGTTGATGAGAGGAACAGATCCATATATACATGTATGGGGTTTACACCACGCATAAATTCGTGACACTGCCGGATGTACCCAGCGCCAAAGATTTTTGAACAGACTTTAGTACGTCACTATTCCGGCCGCCTGTGCGCACGCTGCGACAATCTGAAAACTGATCCTTCTGATCTTTCTGTTCCAAAAACCAATACTTATTCCTCGAGACCACTACAGTACATGTAAGAGGTCATCCGCCCATGCGAGAGAGGTTGCCGCGGGCAAACATGTATTAGGGGGGTTTGGGTGGTTACCCCCAGCTGGAAAGGCCAACCGCAGCCCCCCGCGTGACAAGTTAAGGGACCCCCCTCCCCGACCCAAAAATACCAGTACTAGTAGTGGCTCTAGTACTAACAAACTGGCTCAGAAATCACTAATTTTTAGCATAAAATTTGCTTGAAACGCCTTTGGAAACCGAATTTGGCGTTTCCACTGCTGATTTTAAGAGAAATCGGTGTTTTTGGAAATTTTTAGCTTCGTTACCGAAAAAAGTGCTAAAAACGCATTTCCAGGCGTTTTGAAGCTTTTTGAAATTTTGCCTCCCCCCTCTGGGCAAAACACTCCTCGACCCCCCCCCACCTGAGGGAAAGCCTCTACCCCATCCCCATGTCGGCCCGGAGCTGTTACATGTACGTATGGCAGCGGGTCTGAGCTGAGCCCGGCCGGGGGGCCGTTCCTGAAAGCCGTCCGTGTTAACGCACAGCCGGCGGGCGCGGCCTCTGGGCCAAAGAAGAATACGCGCCTCCAGTTTACGCCGCAAGCGCGAGAACAAAAAGAAGAAAATAACGAACGACGCGAAGGCCTGATGGACACAAGCTTTTGCACTTCTTTCTGCGCCAGGATTACGATTCTTGTTTTGCTTCGATTCTATGCTGGATTGATTTATATGCAATGAATGAATGAGAGGCAGAATAATGGAAACCTACTACCTACAGTATTAAAGCAATTACTCCCTCAAACGTTGCGATGAATTGAGACAGGCACGAAATGGGATGTTTACCTACCTATCTATCTGCACGCAATCAACGACGACACAAGACAGAGTGCTAAAAAATAATCCGTACAACCATGTCCATGTACCACTTTTGCCGTGCATTACTGCACTTGTTCGTTTTGCATTGATTATAAATTGGAGGAATGCTATGAAAGCTTATTGGCCGTTTTCTAAACGCCGATTACCTCTTCTCTTCCCTTAATTACTATTATTTTGGCTACTTGCTACTAAGAGGGAGCTCTTCTCAAATTTAGTGTTTTCGGACTTCAAATTTTAAACGGCCAACTACATTATATCAAGTATTTGAACAAACAGCTGCACTTCCGTAATACCATAATTCTTCTTGGTAATACTACTTTAGATTATACTAATTCCTTTGTTTTTGAGCAGACAACCTTCCTCTGCCCACTAAGTAGTTCTTGACCACGGTATAGACACAGACAGTAGCTCTTGCGGTACCAGCCGGTGCGTCGGCAACTGACCCATGCCAAGTGGCCAGTAGTTACTTTTTTGCGTCGGAAGCTGCCTCAGGTGCGGCGTAAACTGGAGGCGTGTATTCTTCTTTGGCCCAGAGGCCGCGCCCGCCGGCTGTGCGTTAACGCGGACGGCTTTCAGGAACGGCCGCCGGGGGTCTGAACCCAAATTCTAGGGGAGGCGGTTTGGGTACTAAAAACCGCTCAAAAATCAATTTTGGGATAAAATTCGCTAATCTGGGCTCAAATACCCTAAAAAAGTGCTGTTTTGCAAACAATTTTAGTATCTGAAATACTAAAAGCTGCAAAAATTTCCACAAAAATTACTACGTGTATATTTCATTCACCCCACGAACCGATTTTATATAAGAGTAATTTTTCTTTTCTTTCAGCCAATTTCTTTCGTTCTTTTTACAATTTGTCGCGTCGTTGGCTAAGTGGTTAGCTCGCTGCCTTGAGTCACGGCGGCCCCTACATTCTCTAGCGGTTGCAGTGGGTTCGAAACCAGTTTGACTGGAATTAGACTTATAGCAAAGCCCAACCGAGGCCACCGAAAGCTGGTGACAGCGAGTAGGTAAATGGGTACCACCGTCGGGTGGGAAGCTAAAAGGAGTCAGTGCGCCAGGCCGGTCCCTGGCCTCACAGAATGCTTCGGCATTCCTCTCACAAAAACCGTCCCAGGTGGTGTCAGGGCCACCCGCAACGACTAGGCACATTGTAAAAAGCCGCATAGAGCCAGCCGTCAGATCTGAGCTACAGGACAGATTTGACCTGGGGCCAATCTCTCACCTCACAAAATTTTGTAAAATCATTTGTATTTGTAGAGAAATTTGTCAAAGCTAACAAAAACCGCTCTCTCACCTTACAAAGTTTGTCAGCAGAATTACAAACATTTTCTGACAAATACAAACGATTTTATCAAGGTGAGAGAGCGGTTTTACAAAACTCACTCTCTCACCTTACAAAGATTTGAAATAATCTGACAAAGTTTGTAACAAAATTATCACGCGATTTTGCGTGATACAGTCGAGTGAGAAATGGTGTTAAGTGACAGTTATGACGAGAATTCGCCTCCGCAGAAGAAGAAAAAGGCTGTATAGGCCAAGTAATAACTCTACATTCGATGGGCTGAATGCTACGTGCCGATTTCGCTCGAACGCCGAAGTAACTGGATGGCTACTTTAACAACGTTCATTCAAGAATGCAGTGGAACCGTTTGGCCACAAAATCCCGTTCTCCAAACGACCGGCAGCGTATTTGCTAGCGTTTCCTTGCTGCGAGCGGTTTCTACAGACTTACAGCGATGTCTTTCGGCCTTCTGAGCGGTCTGTCTGGCGCTACATGCATGAAACTGTTCGCCTAATGAACGAACAGCCATTTGATGAGACTGGTCTGCTTTCCGATCCGACCGGACCTGAGCCAACAAATTATGGGACAGTTCCAGAAGCTTGATTCACTTATCCCATGTGTGCGGTCAGACATGGGCTTTAGCATTTTGGCATTTTAGCATTTTAGCATTTAAAGAAATCCTGAACGGGATGGGGTTAGGGGCGGCGAGGGGGTGATGAGTAAGAAGGGCCGATTTTTGGCTAAGTAAAGGTTTGTTGGCTTATTTTTCGTTAAAATTGGGTAGAGTAGCTATTTTGAGCTCATTTACCTATTCACATTTATTCACATTTTATTTTTATACAAAAATCTACCACAAATTTCTGAGGGGGCGTGGGCCTGAGGGGGTAGGTCATGGTCGCTCCTCATCCTTCCCTTTGCCCATGTCTGTTGTGTGCGGTGCTAATGCTAACTCGAAAGCTTGTATTTCTGTTTATTTATTTTCTTGTTCTGCCAGCAGTTCGTTATTTGTGTCTACTGTACATAACGAGTTCTTTGATAGTAGGCGAATCTCAGCCGTTTATGTCTTTCTTTCTATTGCCGACCTGTCAACTGACTCTTGCCTCCAGATCGGCACAGAGCACCGGTCATTAGTATGTCCAAACTCCGATTTTTTTCTTTTCTGGCTCCAGCACTGAACTTTCCGGACAAAGTTGCTTTGTTCTCTTCAATTTTGAACAGGAAGCTATTTTTTGTGCGTTTTCAGTGACGGTCTGGTCGTTCTGACGCCATCAGATTTCCGCTTGCCGCCAACTTTAGGATGAACTCATTTTTAAGCAACCATACGGCCGCTGACAAATTTGTAAACGCCTCCGACAATTACAAGACTTGTCAGGACAAATATTTGTAAGCTGAGAGAGTGCAGTTCGCGCCGTTTGTAAAATTTTTAAAAGCTTTGTAAAAATCATATCAGTTTGTCAGAAATTTACAGATGTTTATCGTATCTCTTGTTTGTCAGGTGAGAGAGCGGAATTTGTAAGATTTGTAAAATTTTTACCAACTTGTAGGATTTTGTTTGTAAAACGGTTTGTAAGGTGAGAGATTGGCCCCTGGCATACATCTAATTAGACATCAGATTTGAGCTCAGATTTGACATCGTATCTGACCGAACGATGTCAGATTTGCGCCTGCAGTTTTGATACTGTGCCTAAGTGCAACTAGGCAAGCGAGTAATTAGCTTTTTTACAATTTGGACACTAAAATTATTGAAATTGTTTGTAGACAGCGATTGTAGCTGCTGTGTAGCAAAAATCAACATTACTACCGATTTTTTGGTTCAACTTCACAGGTTTTAACTGTGCCTTCAAAATTTTCTAGCTCGGAATACAAATTGACTACCGGAGAGTGCTGCATAGGGTACCCCTCCAGATAGCGTACCCGGGGTACATTAACTGGCACTTAGTGCCGGATTGTGTACCCGGGGTACACTATTTGGAGACAGGTTTCATGTCATGGGTGTCAAAAATTTCCAACACTACGGGACCTTTAAAGCAGGTCTGCGTATATTTTTGCTCATTTTCAATCGTTTTTACCAACGCAAACCTCACAAGAATGAAAACTTTGACCAACCACTCTCATTTACATTGCAGAAACAGTAATCTGGATTGGAAAACTGCATTTTTGCTCAGAAATCGTGAAAGCAAGCAGTTTAACAGTATTTCGCTAAGTGCCAGTTAGTGTACCGGGTACACTAACAGGATCTGATTTTTGTTGCGGAAAATGCTAAGTGCTGGTTAGTGTACCCGGGTACCCAATGCAGCACTCTCCGGTACTAATTAGAAACTAAATGTCCTAAAACAGTTTAGACTTTTAGTACTCGCCCTCCCGGCCCCGAATTTTGGACTGACACCCGGCCGTGGCCAAACTCTCAAACCCTTCCCCTTCGGCAAATGACTTCTTACCTGTATATGGAACCACCAGATGCACAAACTTGGAATAGTTGAGCAAATACAAGTAGATAGAATATATTTCAACTGCTTGATAAATGCTCTGTAGGTAAGTAAGCTCACAATTGACTCGAAAACAGACTCATCTGAACTCAAAATACAGGCCACAGAATACACAACAATGTTGTTGTTGTTGTAACTTTTTGTCCTTTCGGACTAGGAGTAGCCAACTGCTATAGAGCAGGAAGAGACACAAGGTCCGGCAGCCTCCTTAACAACAACCCTCCCCTTTTGCTGTCGGTGTGTGCAAGACAGCTAAGGTTTGGTTCCCATTTATCTACTTGCCATTGCTGACTTTCGATGGTCTGGGTTGGACTTTGTGTCGACTACTTCCCATCGCCTCGACAGGTTTCGAACCCACAAACACACCGCTTCCACGGGTGCCGGGGCCGCCGTGACACACGGGATAGCGTAAACTACCCATGGCCAAGACGCGACCGACTCGACAACAATAACAACATCAACAACATCTGCATTTCTTCAACAGGCCACATCTCCATCACTCGTCATAGCAGAGTTATATAAGGCAGGCCAGTCAGTCTGCACTGCCTGGTCACGATTTTCAGTCCTCATTCTGCTCACAGGCAACAGAGGATCACTTGGATTACGCAACTTTCGCAATCGCGCACCTACAAAATTTGCATAAGACGGTGGTGCATACACACAGAAAACACATACTGGTGTTGTTGTCTTCAGTAGATAGCGAGAAATGGTTGCTCTTGGCCAGTGGCTCTCTCTCGCTCTGGCTGGACAACCGGTTGACCTGATTCTCTTGTGGGTTACTGAACGAGCTGATACCTGTCGACTTTCGGCCCATCACCACGTCTTTGGTATTCTTGTGAGGTCGGCACAGAGCCACGTAGAGTTTTGGCACGAACATGCACAACAGCGTTACGGTAGCGTTGAGAGTCAGGGTGGCGGCCAGTGCGAACAGTCGCACCGGGATCCGCTCGCTGGCAAAGAACACCGGGATAAATGCAATCCAGACAATACAGGTGGTATAGGTGGTGATTATGATGTACTTGGTCTCATTGAACTTTCCTGGGCATTTGCGGGCCTTGAACGCATATACAGCAGTCAGAAGCAGAAGAATGATCGGCAGCACAAGAGCGACCAACATGTCTTCATCCTCAAAAGCCTCGCAGAACCGGTAAACTTGAATCGTTTCCTGCTCAAAGTCTCGGTCCACTTTGAAGTCAGCGAAGGGTGGTCGAAGTGTCAGCCAGACCCCGTTCAAAATACACTGAAACAATTTCTGCTGCCAATTCGATTTCGCAGCAGCTGTGCAGAAAGATCATTTATGAACGAGTGATAACATTTTGGACGATTTTCTAGTTGTGCTGCAGAATCTCACAAAATGCTATTCCACAGCCAATTACCTGAAATCCAATAATTAGGCCCACAGCGACCAACTGCGAGAAAGGATTGATGAATTTCGTCCTCCTGGGCTTGCTACCGCCTTCTGTGTGTTGGAAAATTCGCACAATTCGGTTGGTCTTGATGAAGATTGACGCATAGCAGACAGAATAACTGATAGAGTAGAGAAAGCGAACACAAGCACAGGTATAGGGAGAGGGTTCCAGTAGGACCAGGAATACGGTAGCGTAGCACAGTAGAATTCCAACCAGGAGTACCATCGACAATTCACGACCTACAAAATAATGTTTTCATACATGTTTGCTTCAGCTCAGCCCCCTGTTTCCCATGTCTGCCTGTCAGGCCTGTTCTTACGTGTTCACGATCTCCTGCGTTTTGGCACGTAGCAGTGAAAAGATTTTCACGTGCTCATGCTCGTCTAAAGTTACAGCAGGAGCCCATTTGGACTGACGTGCGTACGCTAACTATCACAGCTAGAATTTCCGATATCTCACCAGAGGCTTTAATGATGGGCGTTCCAGAGTAGAGCGAGAATAGAATGGTCGTAATTGCAGTCAAAGCCAGTCCCAGCCCAGCCAGACTGGCCACCGCTATTATGACTGGGTCTTGGAACCCTATGACGATCGGTTGCAGCTAAAATTTGCATACTACAGAACAGACCAATAGAAACAGCTAGAATACTGGTTGGCAGTCATTTCTGTAGCGGTTAGGAACGAAAAATTCGGGCGGGTCCAATCGACATGATTGACAGGTGGTCTCGTTGAATTGAAAGGTGGGAAAACGACACCGCTCACACGACCAGCAGCACTTGTTTCTACTGTATTTCCTGTACTCGCCCGGAGGACACGGCACTCCACAGAAGGATTTGGGGGTACTCCGGCTGCGAAATCGCACCGGACCCATGGAATTGTTGCCCGAATTGGGGGAGTGGTATTCGACTAAAAATCAGCAAAATAGTGTACAGACGCTTTTATAGAAAAGATTAGAGACCTCCTAGCCTTCTGACTTGCACCCAGTTGTAAGATCCATCGTGTAGTTTTTGGTAGTTCATCACACTGTAAATTGGTCTGCCGTCTCTTCCGTTGAAAAAGCTGATCCTATCACCTCCAACTCCTGTAAGAGAGAAATTGGCGCCAAATTTGAAATTCAACTCCACATATCTATCTCTATGTATTGTATGTATGTGCTTTTTTGAATAAGTTATTACAATTTCAAGTAAAAGTAGCCTAGAGAACATCAAATTTTAGCTCTTTTTGACCACTAACACCTCTTCCCTTCAGCAGACAATCTGCTGCAGCTATTGAATTTGGAAGTTACCGGGGTAAGAAATGGTTTTCAGAGTTTCGAGCAGAACTCTCGAGTCGGCGGTGTCAAGCTCGCGAAATAACTGGTCACAAACGCCCCTTCTGTCACCGCAAAGCTGATGGTGCATCTGCTTCAAAGCATATCCATAGGCCATTACAGCATCGCGAACCTAAGATGGTACACAAACATTAACGCAATAAATTGGAAAGAATTGAAAAAGTTTACAAAGTGCATGTATCCAAACTCCCAGCTCTCAATTTTGCCTCTCAGTGACTGGTTTTCGTCGCAAAGTTCAAAGTCAGCGGTTGGCTTAAATCGGCATTTCATCACGAACTCCCAGAACTGATGAAACCATGGGTTTCGGTGTGCCACATCAGATGGCCGTAGCTTGTAGAAATGATGCTCAAATTCTGGCAGCTGCTGGTACACAGGAATACTGACAATCGAACCTTCTACAGCTGAACGCAGGCGCTAAAACATGCAAATTCTGAAAAAGTTGTTAAAGTCTGGAAAACGTGCAAAAAAGTGCAAAAAAATCTTCAAAACACGGAATTTCTGCAAGAGACAGGAAAGATTGCACAATATAAAAAGTGAGGAAAAAAGTGTAAAATTTCCAAAATTACCGGTTTGATGTAGCGACTGCCCCAGCCGTCAAGTCCGACCCACACAAAATGATCGTCCAATTTTTCCTCCATCGCCAATTCGAAAATAACTGCTGCGAACTTTTCAGCTGCGTATAGTACCACAACTAGAAAAAACTTTGATCTGACGCTATTTCTCGCGGGCGCCGAATTCAACTCACCTCTTGCTCGTTCTTTCTTGGCCATACGTTTCAGCATATTTCTGTAGTACGTAACTTGGCGATCGTAGGGCTGGTCGATGTCCAATTTTAGCTTATCGGCAAAGCAGATGCCGTTTAAAGTGGCCAACAATTCGAAGGCCTAACGGAAAATTTCTTAATTAATACCGAGTAATTATGAATAATTTCTTCACCTGAAACCCGCGAGAACCGTAAGTTGAGTCTTCGTAAATGCCATGTATGTACGTCCAACCGTGTTGTCTAAAACTTGCAAAGCCAAATTTGATTTGTGCATAAAGAACTTACAACAATATTTGCACCAACATTCCAGCCTGGTTTTGATCGGAGGGCACGGTGCGAAGAAAATAGGGATATTTATTTAGCGACGGACTGGTCCCCATGTAACTGATCTGGAACCAACATCAAATTAGCTGCAGGACCGCAGATCATAACTCTAGGTCTCGAGAGACCTATCTCTGTTCGATTAACTGACGTTCGTTCAAACACCACTTGTTACTAATGCGCCCTTATTGATTTATGACTGCCCGCAGTACAAACCTCCGTTCGCTGATAAATATCTTATCGAGTTTCATATCAGAACAATAGCGAACAGTCTCAAAAAACAGCGAACAGTAGCCTTTTCTTCGGATCTTTGTGTTCTGACCGGCTGAGATGAGATTATTTTGACGCTTATAGTAATTTCGGAAATGCGAACAAACACACTGTGCCGAGATTAAAGGGTATCGTGCATTGGGCTATCGGGTCTTTATAGTGTTGTTCGCATGTTATGTACTGTTTGCCTAGAATATGCTATCATGCAGTAAAGTGTGAAACCAAGTACCATAGGAATCTTGAACATGCTGAGCAAGTTAGCAACTTGTTCAGCCACTGAACTTCGCATCGGTCCCACCACCCCGACAACGTCGAAAATGTCCCTTTGCTGCGGCCGCTTGTCACCGGTCATCAAATGTTTGACTACGAATTGCAGTCCCTGCAAAAGTGATTAATCAGCTGGAAGGACGGGCCTACTGCCGATTGAGATAAATTATTTGAGCGGCTAATGCGTTCTCTTTTACGGTCGATAATGCGCTTCAGTGAGAATTCGACAGCTGAAAATAGTCATTTAGATGTGTGGGTGTAATTTTGCTAATGTCAGTCGTGCTTTTTAGTGACGTAAAATGTAATTTAGGACTTTAGTAAATAGTCTTGGATGCTTTTAGGTCTACTACATACGTCTAGAACAGGATTATATGCAGTTAGAGAGTTATGTAGCAACACTGAGAAACCACAGATGTGTCTAACAAGATGGGTACCTTGTGTAATCCCTCTCTTTCACTCATACAAGTGTCCAGCGTAACTGCACCAAGTTTGAATCCGCAGCTTGGCATCAAAATTTCGTCGTTCAGCTGTTTCAAAGCGAAGTAGAACGCCTCCAGACTATAAATTCCATCTCTCTGGATGTGACTGGAGTTGCACTCTCCATTCCGTCCTCTTCCATGCGCAGGGAACAGTCCCCCTACATAAATATCGCCCTCGACCTTGCCGTGAACCATCGGATGGGTTTGGGCGCGGCTTAGAGAAAAGAACGCTCCAGAAAAAGTCAGCAGAACTGCTTTCCACATTCTTTGACTGAAAAAGAGTTGAATTATTATTCAAGCATAAAACTATCCGGGCTCTAGCTAGCTAACTCACTCTGGAGAGCTGTAAAATTTCTGATAAACTTGTCGAGAGCGAAACGGAATTAGCTGAAAGAGTTGAGATGTTGTGCCTCAGAAACAAAGTCGCATTAGCGTCATAAGACAGGAAGGTAGCCTAAGCAGCTAGAAATTAGGCCATAAGAGACTATGTGCCAGGTTCCGATCGGCACGTGTTAACTGGTCAGGGCGATAAACCCAGACAATGCATCTTTTGTCTAATCTCAGCACGCCATCTACATTGAATACGGACTAGAATCTTGCAAATCTTTCAAAGCAACGATGCCGGAAACGCACGTAGTGTTGAAAATACAAATTAATTTCACCCTTCCGTATCGGTGTACTTCAAGATGTTCGATACTTCGACTGTAAAGGTTAAGAGGTTGTCGGAATTTGGAAAAGGTTTTGCTCTGATCTATGCTCAGCTATGTTTTAGGAGATATGTAGTACTGTTGTTTGGTATTGGGTTTTCCGTTTGTGTATGTGTATGTGTATGTGTATACACATTTACCTTCAAATGTGTATGGTAATTTGTGTATAAACATTCAACAAAACAATGTGTATTTTTGTGTATATTTGTGTATGTGTATTGTACTGAAAATGCAAATTTTTTGGTAGATTTTCAGCCAGAAATGCCAAGAAAATCAGGTCTCTCAATGTCTGTTGCTTTAAACCTTGGATAGCTTTGAAATCGAGTTACTTAGGCCATTTGAAGGCTTTATCAGGACATCTACCGGTTATTACTGCTGCAAAAACATCGAAATTTTACGATTCTGTTCGAAATTTAATCGACTTTTGCTGATCAAATACACATACACAAAAATACACATTTCGAGTAGTGTTTGTGTATGGTAATGTGTATGTGAATTTTCAATGTGTATGTGTATGTGTATGTGTATGTGTATACACATTGAAAAAACAATGTGTATTTTTGTGTATGGTAAATGTGTATGTGTATACACAAACAACAGTAATATGTAGTACTGTTGACGTTTTGGATTAGACAGCAAAATTTGAAAATCGTCAGATCAAAACTTTTCTACTGAAATGCAGATTGGAAACGGCATGTTTATAAGGTGCATGTAACAGGTCAATCGCAGAAGAAGAAGTCAAGGGGTTGGGGATTGACCGCAAATTCGCGACCCCACCCCACTGAAAATGGCTACAATATCTTTAATACCGTAGTAAAGGGTTAAAAATCGGTAAAAAAACGCAACCTATTGGATCGAAGGTAGCTGATTGCAAGAAATTTTCTTGCCAGAAATCGTAAAAAAAATAATAAAAATTGCTACTTAAAGTAAATAGGATCGAAACGTCATCTAACGTAATGGGTTTTCTAGTCCGGGGGTCTCGCTGGGGCAGACATTTTAGAAATTCAATTAAAAGTAAGCAGAAGGTAGAAATACAACCCGTTTTTTTGTTTCAAAACGACAATTTTCAAAGTTTAGCTAAAAATTTAGCGTTTAATTTGAAAATTCAGACTAAATTTTCAGAACTTAGTCAGACAAAGCAAAAACCGACGGGCCGGGCTAAAAAAAGGTGCCTGTGCACGTCCCTAACGAATATACGTACAGGGTGTGTCAAAAAAAAACAACCCAGCAGATTTTTTGCTGTAGCAACCGCAAATCTCAACCGATTTGAATGAATCCGGCTTTAAATGAAAGATAAATAAATTCTTGAACGATTGGTGTAGCATTTATTAAGATGCGCTGCTTAGTTCCTGAGATAATTGCTTTAAAAATCAAAACAGAGATTTTGCAGTGAACAACAGAGATTAAAACAACCCAGCAGATTTTTTACTGTACCAGCCGCAAATCTCTACCGCTTTTAGTGAGTCCTATTTTATATGAAAGATAAATTAATTCTTGAAAGATTGATGAAGCTTTTAGTAAGATACGATGCTTAGTTCCTGAGATATTTGCACTCAGAGTCAAAACAGATTTTGGCTATGAACAAGAGCGATTTTTATTATTCTGTTGCACTTCATAATAAAACCGATTCCTACTGCTCAGGGCTAACGTAACGAGGTTTTTCTGATGCCGCACATGCTTGGTTACTTCATTTGTAAAAGTCTTGTTGCCCCTCAGCAGTAGGAATCCGTTTTGTTGTGAAGTGCAACGGAATCGCTCTTGTTCACTGCCAAAATCTCTGTTTTGAGTTTGAAGGAAAGTATCTCAGGAATTAAGCATCGTATCTTAATAGGGCCTTCACCAGTCTTTCAAGAATTTATTCGTCTTTCATTTAAAGCAGGATTCATTCAAATCGGTTGAGATTTGCGGTTGCTACAGCAAAAACTCTGCTGGGTTGTTTTCTTTTGACACACCCAGTACATACAGTAGGTGTCATTCAGCTAAGAAAAAGCCGGCCATTAACTTTTTTTCACCATAACACAGTCTCCACAAATCAGCTGCCAAGAGCCAAAAATAGCGGCGAATGTCAATTTGGCATCTCTAGATAAAAGCCCGCATCCGGGGAGACCAAAAAGCGATCGCGCTCCACTCGTATTAGGAATTCATCGAATTTAACGCCTTTGCTGGCCAATTTTTGCATAAAAGCAACACCAGCAAATCCAATAAAGCAGTGGCCACGCAGAAAGCAGCCATAATTGGTGCGCCACCGGACGCCCGCCGTCCGATGAGACCCAGCTAATTCAGTCAGAAGACTCCAGGCGTCTGCAAAAAAGCTGCGAGCACAATTTTACGCTAGCGCTAGACTACGGCATTACTTTCTAGTTAATGGTTGGTTGGTTGTCAAGTTGGGAAGCCATAAAGCTCAATTATTAGCGATGCTGACCCCCTCCGCGCTAGACAAGCCGTCCAGTTCAAATTAAACTAATTATCAATCTAATAACTCGATAGGTATTCTTCGCCGACAAAGAAAAACAAGGAAAATCTCTGGTTCGATCAGACGTAAAGTTCAGCTTTGAAAGCATTTACAAATAAGCGCCCATGCATGGCCAGCTATTCAGACAAAAGATTTTGTAATAGAATAGATAAAAAATATGGTACAAAATGGGTTGAAGGTTAAAAAATCCGGGCAAAAAGCATGAATTTCCATTTCGAAATAAGCGTCCGGGCACTTTCGTTTCAAAATAGCCAGCCCTTATTTAGATTAGAATTGAACTTGTGAGGAAAAGGACCAAAACTGAATAAAATAAACGCCCATAGGCGCTTTTACGGAAACACCCGGTGCACAGACAAGGAAAATTCATTTTAAAAAATCGCCCAACTTATCAATTGCTGTGGTACGGTACATGCGAGCCGGTACAGTTGGCGTGGTGGTTTAGGCCGCAAAGCCACTGTGCGCTCATCCACTCAGCGGAGCAAGTTTCTTGCCACAAAGAGTTGGTGGTTGGCACAAAAAGCCCAACCCAGGCCACCGAAAGCTGGTGACAGCGAGTAGGTAAATGGGAACAGAACAGACTGAAAGCTGCTTAAGCACCTAAAGCTACAATAGCAACCACATGTGTTGGGACAAAGGGGAACGGGGACAGCTAACACTGAGACCCGCCCAGACTAACACCGAGTATGTGTGCCGGCTAGTAGTGAAGGAAGAGTAGGATGTGGATGGGCGTGTTGGGCACGCAGTGTGGCCTAACCCAGGGACCACGGCCCCGCCCGGACTTTCATCCGTCCACGTACGTGTCAACGACGTACAATCATACATGTACTAGGGGGTTTGGGGGGTTACCCCCCCTGCTGGAAAGGCCAAACCCCCCTCACCCCCCGAGACAGGTTAAGGGACCCCTCCCCCCGACCAAAAAATACAAGTACTAGTAGTGGCTCCAGTATTAACAAACTGGGTCAGAAATCACTAATTTTTAGCCTAAAATTCACTTGAAAAGCCTTTCGAAACCGAATTTGGCGTTTCCACTGCTGATATTTAAGAAAAATCGGTGTTTTTGGAAGCTCTTTTTGTCATTTTTTGCTTGTTTTTAGCTTTAAAACGCTATTTGGCAGCTTAAAATAGCGATTTTTAGCGTCCTTACTGAAAAAACGTGCTAAAAACGCATTTCTAGGCGTTTTGGTGCTTTTCGAAATTTGGGACCCCCACCTGGGCGAAACCCCCCCCCCTCAACCCCCCACCTGAGGAAAACCCCCCTATCCCCCTCCCCCCAGGTCGGCCCGGAGCTGTTACATGTATGCATACAATCCATACAGAACATGTAACAGGGGCCTAGGGAACAAACAGTCTGCACCCAGGGACTTCTAGATCTCCGAGACGATTCCAGCTTTCTTCTGCCAACTTTCTACAATTTCACCATTTCAGACACTAAAATTGCCTGCAAAACAGCGCTTTTTAGAAGTATTTGAGCCCCAATCTGCGCTTTTTACCAGTTTTAGGCAAAAAGTGCAACTTTGAGCGTCGAACGGTCGACAACATTTTCCGTTGAATGTTGCAGCCAAGCAGGGTTGTATATTTTTCCGAAAAAAACCTCGGCCTGTTTTTTTCCAGTTTTTTTCCGGTTTTTTTCCGGTTTTTTTCCTAAATCGCGGAAAAAAACTCCAGCCCAAGTTCTGAGTATCCTAGGCTGGTTTTATGATTCCTAACGCTTTCTAGCGCCTTCCTCAGTCTTGTTAGACCAGAAATACACGTGTTACATTGATATAAATCACGAAACAGGCATGAAACAGTGCCTGACAGGTTCCATGAATAACGCTATATGCAAATTTTCTTACAGCAGTTTGCATTTTTGTTTTTTCATGCCAAATTTGGTCTTTTTTGTTGTTTTTCTAACAGTTTTGAGTCAGTATGGCCTATTATACATAGCAAAAGTCCATTTTTTAAACGAAAAATGACGTAAATTACCGGAGATTTCCGCTTATAAGACCACCATAGTTAGAAGACCATGGTCTTTAAATAGGTTTTTGTTTCCAGTTATAAGACCATGGTCTTCAAATAGGTGGTCAGAAAACTTGGTTCATAGACACCCATTTTCCAGTTAAAAGACCATGGTCCTAGTTTAATTGACCGATTTTAGCACACAATTAACTGTTTTTAAAGTGAACAAAAGCTGTCCATCGTGAGAAAACAAAGGCAGAAATACATAATATAGCTAAAAATGATTCTGATTTTTGTTTTGAACGCAATACAGTACCTGCTATGCTTCAACACAACCTTTCTTTTTGTAATTTCAAGTAAAGTTTTACAAGTCAAGCGTAATCTGGTCAGGCATGTCTGGCTGGAACAGCCATCTAGGTGAAAAGCAAATTAAACTATTGGCTAAAAATCCTTTTTTGCAGTGAAATAACATTTTCCAGTTATAAGACCATGGTCTTCAAAAGGGCGCCAAGAAGTGACCCTAAATTTGGGCATTTTCCAGTTATAAGACCAGGTCTTGTAAGTGGAAAACTCCGGTAGCTATTTTTAGCTTGAGTTTTTTTCCGCGATTTATGTTTTTTTCCGACCCTTAGGAAAAAAACCGGTTTTTTTCCGGAAAAAAACAGTTTTTTTCCGGTGTTTTTTTCCCACCTCACATCCCTGCAGCCAAGTAAACTAAACCTAGACGCAGCAGTAGCAGAACAGATTTGCATAGCCAGGCAAAATTTCAAGGCAGGAGGAAAAGGAAGTATCTATCGCCTACAATTTAGCGTGCGGAATCAAAAAGCCAGTGAGAAGCATTGATTTTGACTGGAATTCAAGTTGCTCCAGGAGCCAAATATGCGCGGCATTCGGAGGCGAGGGAGCGAGCTAGCAGCCAGCAGTGTCTCACACACGATCAATCACAAACGTAAGTGGAAGGCGCTGAGCTCCAAAAAATCGCGCCGCGCCAATTGAGCCGATTCGTCAGGGGAGAAAAATTGGCCTGCGCCAGGTTTAATTGACCGATTGAAGCGGCTCTCAAGCGGGAGCTGTTGCAAATAAAAAGCTGTTCTTATCGATCTGGAGCAATCTCTAGACAGATAATGCCTTCAACAGGTGCTCAGAGCTCGTTTGGCTGGATTTATGTTTGTTTTCGGCTGGCTAGCAGGAACTGGAAATCTTCAAAACACTTACACCGCTATGTTACTAATGGAGGCTGAAGAACTAAGGGCTCCGGTTACTGAACAAGGTTCTAATACTCTCCGGTTTCTCAACTGACGCACCTAACGCTCAGGAAACAGAATTCAAGAACATACCACGTAGTTTGGTTTAGTTTGATATGCATATTTGTCGAGAAAGAAAAAAATTGTCAATTACGTTCGCGGTTATCGGGTTTAATAAGCGCAAAAGCGTCAGTATAGGACGATAATTGAATTTGACTTGTATTAGTCGGCAATAAGAAAGTTATTGAATTTTAATGAAAGAAAGGAATTGAACGGTTTCAGTGAGAGAACAAAACACGCACGCGTTGATATTTACTTTTTAATAAAAGATTTCAATGTAAAAGTTTTTCAGCTGTAACTTGAAACGTTCAGCTTCCCAAAACAGACCTAAAAGGCATAGGTAGGTACTGAGCATTAAATTAACAGAAATTAACAGTTTCATTCAGTATTCTGTTTCTCTTGTTCTTCTTGACCGATTTTGGTGTTTCCGATCAAATTAATATTTAATAACAAAATTAAATTGTTTTGGCTAAAATCACCAAGTACGTAAATAGCAATTTAATAACAAATTTAATTTCTCGTGATACCTGTCAAGTCAAACAAATTAAAATTAAATTAAATTTTCTAAAATTGGTCTAAAAACTCCATAAATTTGCTTGGTTTTGGTACCTCAACTCATTAAAGACTGACTAGAAGCAACAAGTTCAGTCTAAAGTTGACATTGTTCACGTTTTTGAAGAGTTTGATTGTTTTGTAAGTGTTCCACGGTATTCTTATTGTGTGGTTGCTTCTGACTGAGAGATTGTGTGTTGTGTATGAGTGGATGAGTCTACGACTAACCAAGTAAAACTTCTTTCATTTTATAGCATATATATCAACTCTAAGTGCAAATTTGTAAACCATTTGTCCCCATCTGTCAAAAATTAAACTGACTTTGAAATGCTTTATGACCTCAGCTTTGACCTGTTTTCACCATTTCTTTAAAGCCAATGTGCATTTGTACAATCTTTTGTGCATTTGTATGCGTAGCATATTTAGTTGATTTTCTTGTATAAGCGATTTATTCTAGCATTACATCAAAACGTGTATGCTTCATCCGCCAAGTGAAACAGCTGAAAGTTGAAATCAGTAGAGAGAACGTTAGCTGGCGGCAGCTATGCGATACAAATTGTACGTGCTGTTCAGCCTGTTCACAATTGAACTGAGCAATCGCCGCAGTAATGCAATGATCTTTGCACCGCCCGTCATACGGCAACGAGTATGTCTGGATTTCAACTGTACATTCAAGAATCTTCGGCTATTGGTCAATCTCCAGCTGCAGAACCGCGGTCGATTTGAGTTCATTCTTGACACCGGCTCCGACACAACTACCTTGGTCCAGCAAGATCTGCAATGCGCTGTTGTACGTTTGTCTTACTGATACTCTTGTAAAATACAACCAATTTCGTTTGATTATATGCATATGTAGGACTTGCAAACATACATGTAACAGGTCATCCGCCGATGGGGGAGGGGGGTTGGGGGGTCTGGCGCCGGCCGGGGGGGTCTGAGCCACAATTTTTGGGGAGGGGGGTGGGCACTAAAAAACGCTCAAAAATCGAAAAAATCGCAATTTTTTGGCTAAAAATTGCCAAAAATCGCTAATTTGGGCTGAAATACAGCTAAAAAGTGCTGTTTTGCAGGCGATTTTGGCAATTTTTGTGTGTGAAATTGTAAAAAAATGCAAAAATTTGCTTGAAAATTTACTTGCCAGAAAAATCGGAGGGGGGGGGTCGGTGAAATCGTCTCGGGGGGGGGGGTCTGGCCTAAGTCGGGTGGGGGGCAGACCCCCCCAGACCCCCCCTGTTACATGTATGCTTGCAAATGTGTATTTGTGCATTACAAATACCAAAAAACTACTCCGTTTGTGCAACGCGTATGTGTTTTCTTTTCTTGTGTACTTTTCTAAAACGAACTGGGGAGCCTGTGAAACCGTTTTTATCAATTCGGAGCAGGAAAACAACGAAAAATATTCCAGTTTTTTGGTACAACAATCACGAACAGTGAATTGGTTTGAAAGTTAAGTGATAAAGAAATATACATTAAATAAAACTACAGTACGTATGGATTTATATGCTTGCGCGAACATACAGTAAATCCATACAGTACGACCCAGCAAACCCCAGCACTTGGACAGGACAGGACAAAACCTAGCATTGCATGCTAGTCGCGACTGAGGGTATAAAAATTAGTAGTCTGAAACACAACTATGCAATTCCTAACACTGTTTAGTTCTTTTTACAATTTAACTTACTAACATTAACTTGGTTTTCTTAAAAGTTGATTAATAATTGATGTCAAAGTATGGTTAATAACCATGTGTACCGGAGTTTTCCACTTATAAGACCTGGTCTTATAACTGGAAAATGTTATTTCACTGCAAAAAACGATTTTTTCCAAAAAGTGAATTGTTCCTCACATAGACGGTTGTTCCAGAGATGCCTGACCATTTTACGCTTGACTTGAAAACTTTCTTTCAAATTTCATAAAGAAATATAGTGTTGAAGCATAGGAGGTACTGTATTGTGTTGAAAACAAAGACCAGATTGTCATGTTTTACACTCGAATGTACTTTCTGCTCTTATTTTCTAACGATAGACAGCTTTTGTTCACTTTAAAAACAATTACTTGCGTGTTAAAATTGGCCAATTTAACTAAGCCATTGTCTTCTAACTGGAAAATGGGTATCAATAAACCCAGTTTTCTGACCACCTATTAGAAGACCATGGTCTTATAACTGGAAACAAAAACCTATTATAAGACCATGGTCTTCTAACTATGGTGGTCTTATAAGCGGAAATCTCCGGTAGCCGTTTTTGTTGCACATGAAGCAAATGATGAACAGAAAAAAATCGACAGAACAGACTGAAAGAAAATACAATCAAGTTTGGTAATTTTGACATGGTTTTCCAGCTGGACTAAGTAAAATACACAAAAAACACACATTACAGTTCCCGTTTGTTTGTGTATGTGTTTTGTGTATACACATTCACTTCCCGTTTGTGTATTAGTAGTATACACAAAACGAAAATTTGTTGGCAATACACAAACCGGTTTGTGTATTGGTATTACCATTACAAGAGTACTTGCTGATTCTGTCGTCAGTACATACAGTATAGATAAAAAAAATGTCCCATCGCTTTTTCGGCCTTCACTCAAACGTTTCGTTCTCAGTCACTTCTTTACCGATTTGGCTCAAATTTTCAGCAAAAATTAACAACATGGTTGGCTAAATATTCTGCAAGTTTAGTGCCAAAATTCCGACTCCTACTGGTTTTATGACCCAAAAACTAGGAATGAGGGTGGTCCACGCAAATTTATTTTTTTTCGGTAATACAAGGAGTACAGGCCTGAAACTTGCAGGAATGGTTGGTGTTGCCATTGGGCATAACATACTAAGCGGGCAGCCCTGTAGCTCAAAGGGCACTAAAATTGGAGAATTTCAAAAACATGAGTGAAAATCCCATAGTTAAGAAATCTGAACATTCTGGAATCAAGGCACTGAATCTGTTCTTAATCAACACAGATTGCAGCAGGAAGTTCGACAAATGAATGAACCTGATATTTAAACTCTGTTGCACACCATAGAAACCATCACTGCAGCGTTTTTTGAAAATCGGAAAACTTTAGAATCGTCATTTTGCCGGTTTTACGAAGAAAAGTCATATTTAGTCATGTATTTGAAATTCCCCAATTTTAGTGTCCTTCGAGCTACAGGGCTGCCTGCTTAGTATGTCATGTCCAATGGCAACACCAATCATTTCTGCAAGTTTCAGGCCTGTACTCCTTGTATTACCGAAAAAGAATAAATTTGCGTGGACCACCCTCATTCCTAGTTTTCGGGTCATAAAACCAGTATGAGTCGGAATTTTGGCACCACACTTGCAGAATATGTAGCAAACCATGTTGTTAATTTTGCTGAAAATTTGAGCCAAATCGGTAAAGAAGTGACTGAGAACGAAACGTTTGAGTGAAGGCCGAAAAAGCGATGGAACATTTTTTTTATCTATACTGTATAATACATACTAGATCATAATTGTTCGTTAATTTTTTGTTAAATGCATTTTAGACAGGGGCTAGTTGGGGCTTCAATTTTAAGAAATTTGCGATATTCAAACTTTGACAATATTTCTTCATTTCAGTTTCAAAACCCAGACGATTTCGATGGTATTTCCGAATTAGATCCCAGAACCTACAAAGATTTGATGCTGTTACCAATGTACAACGTGCCTTGTAACCTGACTAGTGACTACAATCCAAGCCCTGAAGATGACAAAACTGATCCTATGGATAAAGGCTGGACAAAGTATCAGAGCACTATGGTTTTTTACAGAGTTTACAGAGAAACGGTCTGTCTCGCCACAAATACTATGTTTCTCTGATCTTGTTCTTTGCAGTTATTGTACCAAGACCTCTCCTTCGATGTGCCCATAGCTGGTGTTTGGAAAGTAATCTTCAGGTCCGATCAAATAACAGAGAGTCATGGTTTGTTCAGTGGACTGCTGGCACTTGAACACGCAGCAAACAGCAGCACAAGCAATTGGTGTTACCCACCTGATCTCCTATTAGCGCTGGAAGATGCTTTTGACGAATCTCTGTTCACTGTGTACATGGGTCCGGCAGATTCTAATAATAAGCCAGCCTTTTTCACGCTTGGAGGTTCGAGAGAGAAAATAATTGATTACAGTAGACTTACTGTAGTTCCTACACTGCACAACTCTGAGTGGAGTTTCCTAGGAGGACCTGTGAATGTATGTACTGTATTTTATTTGATGACACATGTAAAAGAGTTCTTTTACAGCTGTACATAGATGATCCTACAAGTCAGACGAGACGACAGATAGAACTTTCCAGTGCTAAGGGCACTTTTGTGATGGATACTGGAAGTGCCTATACATTGCACCTTCCCACTTTTGTCTACAGAAAGGTACGTACCTAAGAACATTCTGTATGTACCTTGTACATGGAAGCAAAGAATAGCAACTTTTTCCGCGACTTTGTATCATAATCAGTTATCAGTGTCATCACTGTTGTTATCATTGTTCTCATATTGTCATTGTTATTATTATTGGATTTATCATCATCATCATCTGCTGGCACTTGAGCACGCAGCAAGCAGCAGTACATCAATCATCATCATCATCTGCTGGCACTTGAGCACGCAGCAAGCAGCAGTACATCAATCATCATCATCATCTGCTGGCACTTGAGCACGCAGCAAGCAGCAGTACATCAATCATCATCATCATCTGCTGGCACTTGAGCACGCAGCAAGCAGCAGTACATCAATCATCATCATCATCTGCTGGCACTTGAGCACGCAGCAAGCAGCAGTACATCAATCATCATCATCATCTGCTGGCACTTGAGCACGCAGCAAGCAGCAGTACATCAATCATCATCATCATCTGCTGGCACTTGAGCACGCAGCAAGCAGCAGTACATCAATCATCATCATCATCTGCTGGCACTTGAGCACGCAGCAAGCAGCAGTACATCATCATCATCATCATCATCATCATCATCATCATCATCATCATCATCATCATCATCATCATCATCATCATCATCATCATCCAGCGGTTTTTCAAAAAAAATGAGAAATGCACTGGTGCTTGTTTCAAAATGCATTACTGTAGTATTTTGTGAATTTGTTATTTCAGTTGTCTAGAAATGTGAGAATTCGGGAGAAAGATTGCCATTACTGGAGAAACGAAGCAAAACCGATCATAGAGATCAAAGTCGGTCAATCGATGATAGAGTTAGACACACAGGCTTTACTGTTCATCAGCCAGATTGGACATAAAGAAGAGTGCGAAATGTCGGTTGAAGAGAATGACTACGATGATACGATAATTGGTCTCAACTTTTTCCAGCGATATTATGCTGAGTTCGAGTTTTCTGAAACCAGGTTACCAGAAGAAATTAGATTTGGCTTGCATGAACATGTGCGCATTGTTTCATAAAGACCACTCTTCCGTAGCTATGGGAATTTGCATCTAAATGATATAATGCATTAGCATTGCGCTATAGTATTGTCCTAGAGGCTATAAATGCCTGTTGACAAAGGCAAGCTAACAAGGTTTTGTCTTTGGCTGGTCAATTCCATTAAAAGCGCTGGGCAGCTAGCATTTAATAATCCTGATCAAATCAACTGATCAGGGTTTTACCTTCTAGCCCACGCGTGCCCAGACAAGTCACATAGAATGTGCTTGCTTATACCTGAACCTGTCTGCATCGCTCTTTACGTGCTAAGTTTCTTGAATCTAACCACACTTGTATTGCTGATACTGGTTCTTTACACTATCATCAGCAACAGAAACACAACCTTTGCCGAACCTTTCTGGCGAATTTGCTTTTCGCTTGGTGCAGCCAACTTAGCTCACGTTCTCATCGATCTGTTGAGTTTTGAGTTTCTGCTTGGTCTCGCTATACCTAGACCAGATAGCGCTCAGCAAGCTTGTTTTGTTGAAAAGAGTTTGGGTGAGTTTGTTGCTATTATGGTTTTGTTCCATTTTTCGGTGGTATTGAGCGCAACTTTGCAGTTTTTTGCTATATTGTTGTCTTACTGCAGAATTTCTAGTTCTCAGGAAAAAATTTTACCTCCTATTCTTGATTGCTTGTGGCAGTTTAGTTTAGTACGTATGCAAATTCGGGTGCCGCCCAGTTCAGTGTGGCCGTTTGGGTGTGGGCCGTTTGGCTGCGGCCGGTTCGGTGTGGGCCGGTTTGGTGTGTCCCCTTTCGGTGCAAGCCCGTTTCGGTGTGGGTCGATTCGGTGTGCGCCAGTTCGGTGCAGGTAGGTTCGGTTTGTTTGGCTTTGTGTTGCTCTACCACCTACCACTCAGACACTACTTGCATTTGCTTTGTATTTTCTTTTGCTCCAACTTCTTTTGATCCTAAAGGCAAGGAGAGAGGAGTTCTTTGTACTGAAAATTTACTCTTCTTACTCAGAACTCAGTATTCAAATACACACGCTTTTTTATTCCGTTAGAACCACGAATACATTGTACACTGATTTTAGAATGTTGATCGATGAACTTATAATGATGTGCTACCCAGAGAGTTATGCGTACGGACTTTCAGTTAATTACTGTAGAGGCAGTAGGGTAACTAGCACCTGCTGCGTCAGTTTTAAAAGTGGAGCCATGAAACTGCAGTCGCGAGTACCGGCGGCGTACCAAGCTGGTCAGTGTGATCCGGCCGACACAGACGGTTGCCCAGGGTATTGATAGGAATGCTGATCAGTTTCACCGACCGATCAGTTCGTCAACTGGTTGACTCAATAAATGCACCACCAGTTTGTTAGCCATCCTAGATGCGAGAAAAAAGTTATAGCTTTTCTAAGTTTTTTGACCTAAACAATCAGGAAATCTAATGTAACCAGAAAACTTTTCAGCGTTTAAGTGTAGCTTTACATAACTACCTATACTTGCACAAATTTGTATCAAACAGCACTACAAGTATAATGCCTTCCGGCATAAGCTATGCTGTCTCACATCTATTGTGTCAGTGATTGACACCTCTCATTAGCCTCTAATTGGAACTGAATAGGTCACACTCAAAGCACCACACGGACCTGCCGGAACTATGTCGCACCCAACCGACCCACGCCAAACCGACCCACACCGAACTGGCCCTGCACCGAAACGGGTCACGCACCCAACCGGCCCACACCGAACCGGCCGCACCCAAACGGCCCACACCCAAACGGCCACACCGAACTGTACCCTACCCGCAAATTCATGTAACCTGCACAAACAGTATTACAATGTATTTAGTGATGATTCACTGGTTCACAAATTTTGCTCAGACAACTGGACTTCTGATGCTTACATTCAATCGATTTCTGACCATAGTGCAGCCAAAATGGGTACTTAGATTCTTTCTCTGTCCTTCTAAAACTTAACTTTACAACATTTGTATAGACTTGGACTCTGACATTCATTGACAGTAAGGGTAAGCTGGAAGTGAGCATTCAGTGGCTGGTATCGTGTGCTCTCAGTGTACCTGTCTTTTTCTTCAACTGTTCGGCAACCAGCCAACAACAAAAGGACAACTCCACGGAAAGCGTCATTTTGCCGGAGTGGCACGCTGAGGAGGGGATCCATGCTGTAGAGCTGTGCTTTGAATGCATACTTCACATCACTCTCTATTCAGCCATGTACCTGGCCGTAAGTATAATACAAAATGTCGCTGGACAGTCTTAAGTATGAATGCGCTGGCACATTTGGTGTAGTGGTTTCGGCCGCAAAGCCACTGTGCGCGACATCGTGCGCTCATCCTCTCGGCGCGGCAAGTTTCTTGCCGCAAAGAGTTGGTCGTCGGCAGAACCCTCCACCCAGACCACCGAAAGCTGGTGACAGCTAGTAGGTAAAATGGGAACCGACTGGATCTGCCATTGCACCGAAGCCACTCCACAAAGCATGCCGCGTTGGGAAAAAGATCTATGATGTCAGAAGCTGTCTGAAGTGAGCAACCAACTATGCTGGTAGCCCTCTGGCATATGGGGCACCGGCGGTCATTGGAAGCTGTCAGCATCATGGCATCGACATGCCGGCCGGCCTCCTGGTGACCGGCGCCCAGCAGCATGGCTAGGAGTGGCTGGTAGTGAAAGAAGGGCAACATCCGAGATGACGAATCACAGGGGTAGCGAAATGGACCTCGAGTCTGATCGTAGGCGAAATCGGATCGGATCGGAAGTACCAATGCGCCTTAACAACTCAGCTATTGAGGTCTCCAAAAAACGCACCAGACTGAGCAGCGTGTCAGGAGCTGAGAGAAACATCACAGCATCCGCTACCAATCAGTCCAAAAATAAATCTGTTGCAAGCAATCGCAACTACGAGCAGCGACTGGGGGTGATCGGTCTGGTGACCAGTTCCATCAGTCTGGTCAATGCGCTTGGGTCACTGACCACTGTGCTCATGAGCGGCTGGCACAACACCCACCATGCAGTGGTGGACATGACACTGCTACAGTCACTGGATTGGCTGCAGGCCACTGCTCAACCTTGCATTCTACTGGCCATGAGCAGTACGCTGAGGGAGCGGATCGTTGCCAATCTGAGCAGAGTTGTGCATGGAAGACAAGATAATTCTGTCAGAAGTGGACTGCAGCAGTTGCTGACACAGCATCGCAATGTCATGCTGGCTTGGCACTCGAACAACGCAGTTGTTCAAGGTTTGTTTAGTACTTCTATTCTATTCTATTGTTGCTGTAACTGTTTGGTGGATTGCAGAGAAGAATGGGGGTGGTGAGAGAAATGTTTTGAAGCGTGGAAACATCTCAAGGGTATCTCTTCACACTGAGGATGCCCAATGTCAAGTGGGCATTGTAGCAACGGTGTCGAAAAGGGTCAACGAAAGCCAAGTCTGACTGTGAATATTGATTGATACCAGGGATGTGAGGTGTGTTTTTTTCCGGTGTTTTTTTTCGTTTTTTCCGAAAAAAAACCGGTTTTTTTCCTAAGGGTCGGAAAAAAACATAAATCGCGGAAAAAACTCAAGCTAAAAATAGCTAATTTATGTCATTTTTCTAACCAAAAATGGACTTTTGCGATGTAATAGGCCATACTGACTCAAAACTGTTAGAAAAACAACAGAAAAGACCGAATTTCGCATGATAAAAGTAAAATGCAAACTGCTGTAAGAAAATTTGCATATAGAGTTTATTGATGAAGCCTGTCAGGGACTGTTTCATGCCTGTTTCGTGATTTATATCTATGTAACACGTGTATTTCTGGTCTGAAAAGACTGAAGAAGGGGCTAGAAAGCGTTAGGAATCATAAAACCAGTCTAGGATACTCAGAACTTGGGCTGGAGTTTTTTTCCGCGATTTAGGAAAAAAACCGGAAAAAACTGGAAAAAACAGGCCGAGGTTTTTTTCGGAAAAAGATACAACCCTGATTGATACACTGTGCTGTGAACTGTGGAAAATGTAGAACTTGCCATGAAAGATTTCTGTCTTTAGTGATTGGTTCGGTATTCGATTGTGCGGTACCTATTTATTTATATTTCTACTAACCGACCCTGTATTTATTCACTATTTGTCAATTCATCTGTGAACAATTGCAAGCAACAATTTCCGCTGACCTACCTACCGTATACTGCTGTTTATTCAGTTTAGTACCTCCTTATTTCTAGTACCCGGGGTACTACTATAAATGTAGACAGATTTTTATTCTGAAGTGAGCAATTAAAGCAGTGTTTAAAACTATATTACTCTAAAATATGAAATTCGTGCATTTCGTATAAAGCTCAGGCTATTTCGTTGAATTCTGCAACAAAAAGCGATTGTTAAAAATTTTGCTGTCTTCTCGGAAAATAACTTTGGAAAAAAAACTGAAAAAAACGGCAAAAACCGACTTGAGTTGTTCCCGGTAAACAAAAAACCCTGGTACCCGGATACTATACAGCATTATACGGCAAGGTGAAAAATGCATATGTCGTACAATAAACAATATTAGGCACTGTTGAGGCGCGTTGGGTGTACACAGGATTTTACAAATGGGGCCTGGAAAAGAGGTTTAGAATTTTCAATGAGCGTGCTTGGCGGTACTCGAAAATTTTTGAAGAAAACAGCCTTCCAAAACGCATTCTGAGGGTAAATATTAACAAAACTTAACAGTTTTTAATTTTAGTTTGAACCTCCACCAGTGTGTGCACCACTCCTGCACCTACTGTATGTACGTACACCCTCCCTCAGATATGCCACATTAGTGTTAAAATAAAAATTAAACAAGACATGATTTAAAATTACGGATAGAAGACTAGCTTAACACCCAAAATTCAGGTTATCACCACAGCAGCGAATGCCTTCCGTCCCTGATACAAAGAAGGCAAATAAGTCCAGGCGTTCAGTCGCTCATCATACTCTTCAACCGTGTTAAAGGCCCCATTGTCCTCGTCCCATCCACCCATAACTATTAACCTTCCATCAAAATTCACCATAACATGTGCACATCTGCCCGTATTCAGCTTTGCACACGACTTCCAGATCGCTTCAGGTTCACGCGGATCTAAACTTTCACATTGCCAGCTTGAGCCATCACAACCTCCTGTCACAAACAGTCGTCCGTTCAGTTGGGCAGCGGCCGAAAAAGTCCGACTGTATTGCAGTGCTGGTGCTGTCAGCCAAGCACCAGTTGCGGGGTCAAAAGTTGAAACGTTTCTGGAACATGTGTTCGTACCACCTGTAAGTAGGGTGCAAAGAATGAGAAAATCTCAAAACTCATATGAAATGCCAAGAAAAGCCGGCAAAGCCAGTAAACCCTACAGGCCATTCAGAATACACTCGGTTTCTGTTTTGTGCAAAATTTTTCGATTTTTGTTTGCTACGGTACCGTACTTGACATAGTCTAGGGGTTTTTCAACACGGAAACATGAGATACTACGGTAGCAATTTGCAAATTTTCTGAGAAAACATTCGGCAATTGTGGGACACTACCCCCATTAGCAGAAACCTACCATATTACCTTAAGACCAGGATTGAATCTAAAAGTAAGTCTAACTTCATCCTAAGGTTCATTCATTCCGAACCTACGTACAGTAGAAGCCTAAAACCTGATCACAGTGCTGAATATAAGCCCTCGGTTCCAAATAAGTGAGGGATAGTGTCACTGTATCTAAATCGGATAATCAGCGCGTCATGCATAAGTGAAATGCACGCCGCTTCCCTCGCAATTCGGCAGCGAAACCTAGCTTAGCCTGTACAGCGTTTACCTATCAGGTAAATCGAGCCATTGAATTCCACTGCACAATGGTTGGCCCTGCCCACAGGCATGTCAGGTAAGGATGTCCACTGGTGATCTGTGAGCATTTCAGCTGTGTGACCCGTTATTTCCTTGCCCACTACTTTTTCCTCTTCGTTCTCATAGGCAACAGCAAAAGCTGCTTCTTTGCCTCCGAACACCATTAGCTTCTTGTCAACAGTAACACCAGCGAACCGTGCTCGATTTACATTCATTCTAGGACCATACTCCAGCCAGCATTCGCCAGTAGCATTCAGCACTTCAACTGAATCTGTGGGCAGATCTAGATCGTAGGATATAGGATAACCACCGGCTATGCAGATCTGAGAGTGGTTTATTAGGGCAGCTATGTGGTGCGAACGACCGAAGCTCAATTTGTCGCTGAACCGTCTTTGTATTGCCTTATTGCCATCGAGTTTGTAGAGAGAAATTTCCTTTAGACGATCTGTTCTTTTGCCGCCGATCAACAATATGCAAGGCTGGAAAGTGAACTTTAGCATACTGTTGCTAAGTAAATTATAATTATAGTTTTAAATATATTTTTTAGAAATTTACTAATACAAGTAAATTATTTGGTAAGTAAATTATAATTAAAATTATATTAAAAGTGAATTTCTGCCTTACGTAAATGTTAAGTAAAATTTTAATTATATTTTTTTCGAAATTTACTAATACTATCCACTTACAAGACCTGGTCTTATTGTATAACTGGAAAATGCCCAAATTTAGGGCCACTTTTTGGCGCCCTTTTGAAGACCATGGTCTTATAACTGGAAAATGTTATTTCACTTCAAAAAGCGGATTTATAGCCAAACATTAAATTGATCTTGACGTAGACGGTTGTTCCTTGAATTCCTGACGATTTTAAGGTTAATTTGTAAAACTTTCTTTGAAATTTTTCACGGAAATAGTGTTGAAGCATAGCAGAGTACTGTATTGTGTCGAAAACAAATACCAGAATACCATGTTTTACATTCGAATGTACTTCTGCCCTTGTTTTCTAACGATAGACAGCTTTTCTTCACTTTAAAAACATTTACGTGTGTGTTAAAATTGACCAATTTAACTAAGACCATGGTCTTTTTACTGGAAAATGGATGTCAATGAACTCAGTTTTTCAGAGCACCTATTAGAAGACCATGGTCCTATAACTGGAAACAAAAACCTGATTAAAGACCATGGTCTTCCAACTATGGTGGTCTTATAAGCGGAAATCTCCGGTACGGGTAAATTGTTTGGTAAGTAAATTATAATTAAGTTATATTTCAAATAAATTTACTTAGCAACAGTACTTTAGCACTAATCTGTATCTGTTAGTATCACCTACTCCTCCAGCAAACCCTACACACAACGGACATTGTAAATTCAGATAGTAAATTATTCATTTGAAAAATTGCTTATAGTATGCTGATAAAATATTTGCTAAAAGAAATGTTTAGCGTTTTAGCTGTACAAAAATATATAGATGCAGCACTAGATACTGTACCTCTAGCGGTTCGCTTTTTAAATAAGGTAGACTTTGTTGAAAGGTCTCCACTTGGTTGAACAGTGCGTATTGTTCGGCCAAAACCTTCAGAAAAACACATCGAATTAGTATTCATACAAAAGAAGTTACATACATCATTCTGCCTATTCTGAATTTCAGAAATTTCATCTTTCATTCCATCAAAACTCATTGTGTAATCTCTATCAGGCGTTACATCTGTGTGAGGATCGAACGTATGCATTCTCTTCTGAAAGCACACTCTAAGATATAAATCGAAACAAATTAATTCTAGCACATCTAATCGTTCTAGGCGATTCGCAATTTCGAATGATTCTTGTTGAAAATTCGGTTCAGTCCTCAGCAATTCGGCCATAGATTCGCAATTTCTGATTGTTTGTCTTCGTAGTTGCGTGATTACATCATATTTGCTTTGAAGAAATGCCAGCTCGGGCCTACCCTAAAATGTACATAAATTAGGCAAAATTATTGTAACAAAAACTATGCCGTTTATCTTGAAGGTTCCACATCCTATTTCTTAGGTGGTTATGTTGGGTGACCTGCGTATTATATTAGCCATTCAAAATATGTGTTCAATCTGTCGTTTATGCTATTACATAAAGTGTTACCTTACATTGTGTTACACCCAGGGATGTGAGGGGTGTTTTTTCCGGTGTATTTTCTCGTTTTTTTCCGAAAAAAGCGGTTTTTTTCCTAAGGGTCGGAAAAAACATAAATCGCGCAAAAAACTCAAGCTAAAAATAGCTAAGTTATGTAACTATTCAGTTAAAAAATGCACTTTTGCGATGTATAATAGGCCAGACTGACTGAAAACTGTTAGAAAAACAACAGAAAAGACCAAATTTGGCAATTTAAACCAAAAAGGCAAACTGCTGTCAGAAAATTTACATATAGCGTTTATGCTTGTTTCGTGATTTATATCTATATAACACGTGTATTATAATTCTGAAAAGAAACAGGAATACACTAGAAAGCGTTAGGAATCATAAAACTGTAAAACCAGGCTAGGATACTCAGAACTTGAGCTGGAGTTTTTGTTCGCGATTTTGGAAAAAAAAACGAAAAAAAACAGGCCGAGGTTTTTTCGGAAAAAATCCAACCCTGGTAACACCCAAATTGTTCACATTTTCTTGATAGCTAAAAGTTCTTAACTAGTCACCGTCAGCATTCTCCAGTTTTCCAGTCGTCTCCTCTGATCGAGAATAATTTTCGACAGTTGCTGTGTGGGGTGGTCTTTGTGTTTATCACTAAGTAAACATGCACCACATATGGTTTTTTGACAGCTCCTTTTCTTGCACAGCCAAACATCACGGGCACTGTGAATGGACCTTGGGCACTCATAACAATAACCTGATGGCCTACAAACGTCTTTCACAAAGATTCGAAAACATAATGACAAATAATTTACAAGTTAGACAGAGTCTTTGACTTTGTTTCATCCAGTGAGTCTGCCAATCCCCCGCGTGGGACAGGATTTTCACAAAGACACTCCACACACAGTATTGGGTCACCTTCTATAAAAGGAAGTGTCGTTTAAAAATAATGCAATAGAACATAATTGATATCTGTAAAAATCTACCGGAAGTACTGTGGGAAACATATATGTTTTATGTATATGTTTTAAAACATAAATATGTTTGTTTTTGGGAAAACATATATGTTTATGTTTCTCAATATGTTTGCATGTCAAATATGTTTTGTATTTATATGTTTTGAGGCCAATATGTTTCTGGAAACATATACATATTTTTGCTATAGGAATTCATGATTCCAAGACTTTTGGTTGCTGTTTGACAGTAAACTTTTCAAAAATCTGACCTTCACTTAAACGTATTGAATCTGAGTATGCTATCTAAATTGTTGCAAACCGTTTTAAACAGGAAATTCAGAATCTCAAGTTTGAATTATCGAAAATTAAGACAAAATTTATGTGAATAAGCGACTTTTACACAAATATGTTTTATGTTTAGAAATATGTGCATATTCAATTTTCAGAAACATATAACTATATGTGTTATTTATATGTTTGATTGGCGAAAAACATATATGTATAGTTATACTAATATGCTTTAAAAACTTCGATATTTTCCGACTGTACCGGAAACGTCCAGAAGCATAACACATTGTTTGCAAATTGGATGAGCACATTCTAAGTATTTTTCAGTTCCTTTTTTTATAAACTGTTGGCAATTTACACAGACCAGAACTTGGTTAGAACTGGAACCATCATTGAAATCACTGGAACTGGCCATACTAGAGAACGTCTACAGCATACAACTGCCAAAGCTATCTTTCCAACAGTCCTCTCTTGATTCACAATACAATAGAAACTACAGACGCATCACTGACTCACTCAATGCATTATTTGCTTGAATCACTTGAACATGAATACCAGGTACTACCACTACAGACTGTTACGTTCTTGGCTTGTTGTTGTTGTTGTTGTACCCGAACTAAACATGTCAATTTTCTTTGGCTATCAACGCTACATCATTTAATCGCAAAATTAGCCGCACCTCCTCGCATCTGTGACAGAAGCTTGAACATTTTTTTGAAAAAATCCAGTATTTGAAAGAAACGAAAATTTCGTAGCTTTTGGAGAATATTTCGCTAATCAAGTATGATCTGGAAACGGGCCTATCACAAAATGAAAGCCCATTCTAACAGCTACAAAGTGAAATTCAGCTCGAAACCCTAGGATAAGAAAAGAGTGAATGGTGATCGTTCAAATCTAGGTGTAAAGATGGCCCAAAAACTGGTTACCCACCCAATTTTGAGGGCTGCAGCTCCGGTTCTAGGCGGTCGTTGATGTTCGAACATGCGCTCTTGGTGTTCGTTTATCTATTTTAACATATTTTGATACTAGCCGGCATACTACATGATCTAGGGGGATTACTGTACTAAGGCCAAACCCCCACCTCACCCTACAGTTGGAAAATATCGAAATTTTTTAAAAACATATTAATATAACTATACATATATGTTTTTCGCCAATCAAACATATAAATAACACATATAGTTATATGTTTCTGAAAATTGAATATGCACATATTTTTAAACATAAAACATATTTGTGTAAAAGTCGCTTATTCACTTACATGTTGTCTTAATTTTCGATAATTCAAACTTGAGATTCTGAATTTTCTGTCTAAAACGGTTTGCAACAATTTAGATAGCATACTCAGCTTCAATAAGTTTAAGTGAAAGTCAGATTTTGGAAAAGTTTACTGTCAAACAGCAACCAAAAGTCTTGAAATCATGAATTCCTATAGCAAAAATAATTATATGTTTCCAGAAACATATTGGCCTCAAAACATACATGTACTAGGGGGGGGTTGGGGGTTTACCCCCCCCTGCTGGAAAGGCCAAACCCCCCTCACGCCCCCCCCCCCCCGAGACAGGTTAAGGGACCCCTCCCCCCGACCAAAAAATACAAGTCGTGGTAGTGGCTCCAGTATTAACAAACTGGGTCAGAAATCACTAATTTTTAGCCTAAAATTCACTTGAAAAGCCTTTGGAAACCGAATTTGGCGTTTCCACTGCTGATATTGAAGAAAAATCGGTGTTTTTGGAAGCTCTTTTTGTCATTTTTTGCTTGTTTTTAGCTTTAAAACGCTATTTGGCAGCTTAAAATAGCGATTTTTAGCGTCCTTTTTGAAAAAAAAACGTGCTAAAAACGCATTTCTAGGCGTTTTGGAGCTTTTTGAAATTTGGGACCCCCCACCTGGGCGAAACCCCCCCCTCGACCCCCCACCTGAGGAAACCCCCCTACCCCCCTCCCCCCAGGTCGGCCCGGAGCTGTTACATGTATGCCTCAAAACATATAAATACAAAACATTATTTGACATGCAAACATATTGAGAAACATAAACATATATGTTTTCCCAAAAACAAACATATTTATGTTTTAAAACATATACATAAAACATATATGTTTCCCACAGTACCTCACCCTCCCGGTACTGTGTAGTATCAGCTCCAGTACTAACAAACTGGCTCAGAAATCACTAATTTTTAGCCTAAAATTCGCTTGAAAAGCCTTTCGGAACCGAATTTGGCCTTTCCACTGCTGATATTGAAGAGAAATCGGTGTTTTTGGAAGCCCTTTTTTAATTTTTTTGCTTGTTTTTAGCTCTAAAACGCTATTTGGCAGCTTCAAATAGTGATTTTTAGCGTCCTTACTGAAAAAAACGTGCTAAAAACCCATTTCCAGGCGTTTTGGAGCTTTTTTTTCGAAATTTGGGACCCCCTCGACCCCCCACCTGAGGAAACGCCCTACCCCCTCCCCCAGGACGGCCCGGAGCTGTTACATGTATGCCAGCCGGTATCGCGAAGAAATGTTGCTTAGGGTAGCCAGGCCACATATGGCATTACGCTAGGAGTTACAGTGCGCTGTCGCCGGTACAGATTAGGGTTTGCTTTGAAAATATAAATTTCAGCAAGGTGTATAACAATTCTTCATACACTTCATTCATAACCCAGACTAGAAAGACCGACAGATATCACAAAAAGGCCAAACTTAACGTCAAACAACAAACAACAGGTGGCATAGACTCTATACCATACATGTAACAGGGGGTCTGGGCGGGGTCTGCCCCCCCTCACCCGACTTAGGCCAGACCCCCTCCGAGACGATTTTTCCGACCCCCTCCGATTTTTCTGGCAAGTAATCTTTTGAGCAAATTTTTGGGATTTTTGCAATTTCAGTCACCAAAATCGCCTGTAAACAGCACTTTTTAGCTGAACTTCAGCCCAAATTAGCGGTTTTTGACGATCTCTAGCCGAAAAATGGCGATTTTTTCAATTTTTGAGCGTTTTTTAGTGCCCAGCCGCCTCAAATTTGGGCTCAGAGTCAGACCCCCGGCCGGCGCCAGACCCCTCAACCCCCTCCCTTTCGGCGGATGACCTGTTACATGTATGCTCTATACCCTCCAGAAAAAACGGTTATTAAGTTTTAGACTGAGCGCTTAGCCAGTGAGGGTAGAGATCGAGCGGAAATTCAAAGATCATCAGACATCTCTTATCCAGCCAAACCGACGCAATATGTGTTTGAGCGAGTCATAATTGACTGGAGGCATGTAATTGGCCACCTTCTTACGCTTCCACCACCTGCCTTTCTTTGCCTCTGCGCTGCCCAACTTTGTGTACTCGTAGAGATAATGCTCCAGACGGATAAACCTGAAACTAAGAGCCGTTTTTAGGAAAATCATGCGGGTCCCCCATTCTAAGGGCGGAACATGACATCTTTACCTATACTTTTTATGTGATGAACCGATAGGCCTTCGGTAGAAAACACCACCACTGCGCTATTTTTGCTCCCCGATACCGCCAGCGGTATTTACGGCCAAAAATGTGATTTTGGACATTTTCTACTCATGAAACAGCGTAGTTGAACCGATTGGGCTCACATTTTCAGTATAGATTATGCTTATACCATACCGATTGTGCGTGCAAAATTTGGATCTGATCAATTCAGGCTGACATGAATAGCGTCGATTTTTTAGAAAGTCGAAAAAGTGTTTTTGCGCTAAACTTAGGATTTTGCCTATACTTGTAAGGTAGATAGAACTGGCTGTTAACTTTATACTAGAGGAAAGACCACAGATACGTAAGTGTAGTCTGACTTACTTTGGTGGCGTTTTGCCCAAGAAGGGGTTGAAGGCAAGCAGATCGCTGGTCACAGGGTCGTTCTGTAGCATTTTGGCTACCAAATGGACCAACCACGGGTTGTACTGGTAATTCTATAACCGAACCTTTTTAACTGTACATGTCATCCGCCGAAGAGGAAGGGGGTCTGAGCTCAAATTCTAGAGAGGGGGTTTGACACTCAAAAATCCTAATTTAACGGCTAAAAATCGCTCATTTGGGCTCAACTACAGCTAAAAAGTGCTGTTTTACAAGCTATTTTGCAATGTTAGTGTCTGAAATTCTAAAAAATCGGAAAAATTCGCTCAACAAATTTCTTGCCACACAGAAGAATCGGAGAGGGGGTTCGGAAAAATCGTCTCGTTGGGGTGATCAAGGGGTCAGGCCGAAATCTGTTGGGGACAGACCCCCTGTTGCATGTAATTATAAGAGGTACCTGGAAAGCAGCGAACCACATGAGCCAATCGAGTCTGTAATGGAACGGAGAGATCTGACAAGGTCGACGGGTTACATTTCCCGGTTTGCACTGGAATTCGTATTCCAACCACTCTGCACTCGGGTCGTTAGGATTGGTGGCTGAGGTGCCTTGCATTATAACTTCTGTCCGCTCTTTCGTCACACTAAAACCATACATGTAACCATACATGTAACAGGGGGGTCTGGGGGGGGGTCTGCCCCCCACCCGACTTAGGCCAGACCCCCCGGATGGGGACCCCCCCCCGAGACGATTTCACCGACCCCCCCCCTCCGATTTTTCTGGCAAGTAAATTTTCGAGCAAATTTTTGCAATTTTTTACACTTTCACACACAAAAATTGCCAAAATCGCCTGCAAAACAGCACTTTTTAGCTGTATTTCAGCCCAAATTAGCGATTTTTGGCGATTTTTAGGCCAAAAATTGCGATTTTTCTCGATTTTTGAGCGTTTTTTAGTGCCCACCCCCGTACCCAAAAATTTGTGCTCTTACCCCCCCCCCTGCCGGCGCCAGACCCCCCACCAACCCCCCCTCTCCCCATCGGCGGATGACCTGTTACATGTATGCATGTAACCGGTCATTCGACAGGAATGATCAAAGTTCAATCCATAATTAGCCTAATTAATGTATGAAGCCGTTCTTGTAGGAGAAACATTGATGGAGCATGCATTTGCCTTTGGGCGAGGGGTATTTATTCCTCAAAAACATACATTTAGGAACAGAAGAAATGAAGCTTCACCCAATACGGAAATACAGCCAGAAATAGCCCTAATCAAAGCTTCTTATGTAGATTGCATTAAAAGCGAGAAATGCATCAGATTAACTAGGAAACTCGAATGAATATTTTTCTTTTTTTCCGACCCGTTCGGAAATTTTCCTCAAAATTTCCTTTTTCTGCTGCAAAAGTTTGCAAAAGCAATATTTTGCGCTTTTAAGGCAAAATAGGCGTCTTTTTGGACTTTTGTGACATTGGTCTGAATTTTGACTAAACTCACATGTATGGCTAGAAGGACTATGACAATTTGGTGTATGACATTCGGTCTTTATGTAAAGGAAAACGGATATGGCGTCTACAATGTAGCTCCAGTCCAACCAAAGGAGCCCCATCTCAACCTATAGAGATAAAAACCGCTCAAACACCGGTAAAATCTGTTTTGAGTTTGTTTGTTTTTGAGTTCCACTGTCCTTTCGGACAGCTCAGGACACCCTGCGCTCTTTTTAGAGCCCTTCAAATGTTTTCAAAATTGTAAAAAAAAACAGCGCTGACGGGGCGCAGATAGACACAACAGCCCCATCTCAACCTATAGAGATAAAAACCGCTCAAACACCGGTAAAATCTGTTTTGAGTTTGTTTGTTTTTGAGTTTCACTGTCCTTTCGGACAGCTCAGGACACCCTGCGCTCTTTTTAGAGCCCTTCAAATGTTTTCAAAATTGTAAAAAAAAAACAGCGCTGACGGGGCGCAGATAGACACATCTGACAGGTTTACAGGCAATCTTAGTGTCTGACTAAAAACATCCAAAGAGTTTCAATTGCTCCAAAATCTGAGCGGGGTGTAAAACATAGTCTGTTAGGGAGGGAGGGGTCTGGGGCCCAAGTCGGTGGAGAGACAGACCCCTCTTACATTATGACGTGAGAGGTTACCTGCCGAAAGCACCGTAAGTGTTGACGAGCCGCAAAGGATCGAAGCTGGTGTTCATCATCTGGCGGGTGGAGAGAATGTTCTGCACCACCGGTACACTCAGATACGCCAACAGAGCAAACAGCATAAAGTTGTTCACCTTTCTCATGTAGAACCCTGCAACACTCTTTTTGCTTCATATCATCGTCGAACCTCTTAAATGGAAAATGCCATCAGTTCAAAAAAGGACAAAAACCAACTCGAATAACACTGTGAAGCTAAAGAGCAAGTGTGGTAAGAGAAAGCTCGTAAACCTAGAAATTTTGCTTTCATACAATTAAAACTTGTACAGCAGTTGTAATACGTCGTGAAAATGCAGATGTCTGTATATGATAGAAATTCGAATGGAAAACGCTCTGCTAGACCCAGAAAACCAGTTAGTTCACTGTTCAATTTAGCGAGTTGTTCCATTTATCCAGGTTTCACTATCTTACACGACCGAATGGGAGGGGGATTGCTGGTCTGACGCCGGCCGGGGGTGTCTAAGCCCAAATTTTTGGAGGAGGTTGGAGAAAAATCGATATTTTTCGGCTAAAAATCGTCAAAAATCGCTAATTTGGGCTGAAATACAGCTAGAAAGTGCAGTTTTACCGGCCATTTTTGCAATTTTTGTGTCGGAAACTGCAAAAAAAAACGCAAAAATTATTTGCCAGAAATCGGAGGGGTATCTGGCCTAGGTCGGGTGGGGGCAGACCCCCTGTTACCAGACATGGGCTAGCATTTCGGCTGAGGGGTGGGGGGTGGTGGAATTCTCAATTCCTGAGGGGTAGGAGCGCTTGAGGGGGGCTGAGGGGGTGGTAAGCCAAGAAGTCCGATTTTTGGCTAAAATCAAGGTTTTAGCTTATTTTTCCTTAAAATAAGCAATTCTGAGCTCATTTACACCTAACCCAGGCATACATGGGCCGGAAAAATCCGGAGGGGGGGGTGGGAGGTTGAGACCTCGGGGGGGGGGGGGGGTCCCCCCCAAAAAGGCCAAAAAACGCCTATTTTGCCTTAAATAAGCGAAAATTTCCTCCCTCCGGGAGGGGGGTGGGGGAGGGGGGGTATGGCCGGCCGAGGGGGAGGGGTATACCCCCCTTACCCCCCCGGCCCATGTATGAACCCAGGCATATTTTTATCATAATTTTCTATACAAAATTCTTCCAAAAAATGGCTGAGGGGTAGCGGCCGGTTGAGGGGGGAGGTCAGAGCCTGAGGGAGGCCAACCCCCCTTTGCCCATGTCTGCCTGTTATACGTATTACATAAGGTTTTATAATTTTGCACGAATCACCTATTACAACTCACCGACAGGCCTGGCCTCGACTTTTTCATTCTGCAGTTTCTGCACCTGTTCACCAAGATCGGATGAGAAGAGAAAGGAAAGGAACCGGTCATCGAGACAACACAGACTCGGCAGCATTGTGAGATGGTTGAGAAAACTCAGATTGCCACTCACTATTATGGCCCCCTGAATCAGACTCACCCAATCACCCCACCGATAGATCGCTCAACTTGGTCTTACCATAAACCCGATTTGTACCAGTCCTCCCGCGATCACAACCAGTCGAACAGGAACAATGAGCATAAAAGGAGCGATCAGCTCTACAAAGTGGTTGACCAGCACCTCTGTTTTATGCAAAACAGACGGGCTCTGGTGCATAAAGTAAGCGCTGGGGTTGGGAACCGGCTGCGTTTGGTAATGGTAGTCCATACAGGTTAGGTCGTGCCAGCACTGGTCCCCTCTGATCTTTATCAGACCCTAAATTGATTGGTCTAAAAAAGTTAACAAAACAAAAACCATACAGCTCCAATCATAATCCGAAAAATCAGCCACCGATAACCATAGACCACCACCCAGGGCGGCGGCGTGTGTTTGGGCAGTTGCGTCCACGAGAACAAAGGACAAAACCAGATGGCCAGAAATCCAGTCTCCAGCAGCTGTGACTCCCAACCTACGAAAATTTGCATAAAGCGGTACACGTCTCTACAAACATCTTTGTACGCGGTGGAACGGGTCAGCGCCAACTGTGACTGATAAAACGACTTGCTAGGTACAGTAAATAACTAGAAACTCGATTTACCACGCCAACAATGCCGAGACCCGATCCACACAATTTTATACACTCACCAAAGGAATACCAACGTTGCCCAACATTTACGATGGAATGATAGAGCAGCCACAAGACTGTCATAACTATCATATTGGCTGCACCAGTCACCAACACCAGCAATGACAGAGCCAAACCGGCGTAAGCCAATGCATTGAGATAGAACTGAAAGAAAACCACTGCATACTGTACATGGAACACTAGTCCAGACTGTGGAGGAGTATGATGGGATACGGGATTTTCCCTGCTAGTTAAAACTGGGAGTAAAACGGCTACAAAATTTCATAAATAAAAACGCAGATTGGAAGCCGGATTACGTATCTGGCAGACATGATGGGCCAGCATTTTGGCTGAGGGGTTGGGTACAACTCCTCGAAAATCAACTGGACGACTGCATCGTCATCTGACCAATTGAACATTCGACAAACTGATCGTTCGACAAGATATTAGCATACATGGGCCGGAAAAATCCGGAGGGGGTAGGGGGGTTGGAGACCTCGGGGGTGGGCCGAAAAAAGGCCAAAAAACGCCTATTTTGCCTTAAATAAGCAAAAATTTCCTCCCTCCGGGAGGGGAGTGGGTGGGGAGGGGGTATGGCCGACCGAGGGGGAGGGGTATACCCCCCTTACCCCCCCCCGGCCCATGTATGGATGTTAGTTGACGAAATGTAGTCGACCAGTTGTTTTTCCATGTGTTGGATTCCATCGTATCCCCGGCTGAGGGGTGGTAAACCCTGAGGAGGGGCTGAACGGCGGGTGAAGGGGGTTGAGGGGATGGGGAGCAAAAAGTCCAATTTTCATCAAAATCAAAGTTTTAGGCATATTTTCAACAAAATAGCTTGGACTAAAGTATTTTCCGGATCGGGCTAGTTCCAAACTTCGAAAAGCCTCTTCACAAGTCGGCGGGAGATTACAAGAATAGAGAGAAGTTATTTCGATCTTACATCAGTTTGCTCTGCCGGCACAAACCAGAGAAGAGTTGGCACGGTGCCAACCTTGGCCCAGACGTCTTTCCTAGAGCCGAGTCTTGTCTCTACATCTTGAAGGAACAGATCCACCGGCAACAGACCATTTCTTCCCAACAGCGCTTCGTTCTGACTCAGTGCCACCAAGAACGCTACGTCTGTAGAAGAACAAGAACACTTAACTCAATTATAATAATGATAATAAGTTAGCAGCAAACGCAAAAACTATTTATTGAATTGAGTGAGCCAACAGAATTTTCTAAAGAAAAACGTACGATAAACAAAGGCTAAAGCTCGTAGAAAGACGATGCGCGTCAGCCAGTAAGTTCCTCCTTGAAGCGAAGTCATCTTTTCACAGTCTCCTCATTTGCCTTTTCAGGTCTGTTAATAAAAACGTAGTAGGAAAAAAAACCCCCCACTCGCCGGCGAGCTGGCGGGATTACTGTAGTCCGTTTGAATTCTTGCGTGGTGTGAACGTGAAGTTTGTTTTTGCCAAAATCGCATTATTTTTAGTGCGATGAAGCTGGTAGAATGCTGGAAAGTGCTCAGTCGTCCGAATTTAGTGAAAGTTAGTCACCCAAATATTAATTAGATGTTCATCAGACAATCTGGTTGTTTTGCGTCGTCGAAGCGTGTGAGCGATTATGGCGGAACAGTAACAAGAATTTTCAAACGGATAGCCTACCTAGCTGATAGAACCAGAAGAAGGGCTCTAGCAAGACGGTTTAACTGAAGCAAACTCACTTACGCCTTGGGATCATGGAGGCGGACAAAATCGTGTTCCGGCGTAACAATTTTCTGGTTAGTTAGCAACTTCATCATCTTTTTAAATGTTCAAAATGACTTAAAGGCTGCAGTGTCTCGCTCGTTAGTTCGTGAGGGAGGGATGACATCGTTAATAGGAGGATCTTTATTTTAGCACTTATAGTTTGTTGTGTGTTTGTTTAAGTACCGACTGTTTGTTTAGTGCCATGAGTAGCGCTTATTTTGCCGATACTAGACCCCAGTCCGCTGTACTTGCGTGTCTATATCCTGTAAGAATCTGCCGCATGGCAGAGATTTCTTTAGAACCTTGTCCCTAAGCCTAAGGCTAAAATGTCGAGAAGTCGGCCGGTACGGGCGAATTGGCCTCCTCTAATTACCGCGACGCGCGACAGATTCTGGCAGAATATTTACGCGCTAATGTCCGCGGTCGGAGAACGAAGTGCTAAGTTTAATCAAAGAAGTCCAGCCAGGATGGCGAACACAAACGACGACCATTCTCTGACTAGATCGGGACGGGCCAAAAAGTAGTTGGTTTTGTTGCCGTAGCAGGTAGGCTGGCAGGCTGTAGGGTGTGCGATGACCGGTCCATACCGGGTGCGCTAAGTGACTGACGGTTGTCTTGGTGTGTATTGTTTTTCTCGCTATAATTTAGTTTAAATTTAGTGTACGCAGATGCAGTTTCTTTAGGCACCCCTGCACCGGCAGCGTTCTAAAGCGCGACAGCAGTAGCAGAATGCCGACTGAACCGGGCATGCGGCTGCTTTAACAGTTCGGCGATTGTGACAGAGAAGTTGCCTTGCCTTGCGACGGCTTATTCAGCTTGACGCTATTGCCGGCCCTAACTGCCGTCTCCACAAACAATTGACACGGTTGCTTCCACTGTCTACGATGACAGAGAACAGATGCTGGCAGCCAGCGATGAGTAAAAATGCTACTGAATCAAGACCGGATATGAAAAGGGGCTGTAAGGTACGACATTTTGATTTAACTGTCTCAAAACCGCTACACTCTAAACAAATCTGTATCGCCTTAGTAAAATTACGACTTTTTATTCATCATTCCATTCTAATATATGTTGAAGTTTGGCGAAAGAATTTGAAATTGCTCTCAATGAATAATGCAAGTTATGATGTTTACGAGCCTAAAAATAGTGGCTTGGCTCAGTTTAGGTCAGCTCGTTTGTTCGCATCTATCGACCGAAAAAATGGGTTGGCTGGCGGCATACATGTACTAGGGGGTTTGGGGGTTACCCCCTAGCTAGAAAGGCCAAACCCCCTAACCCACCGAGAGAAGTTAGGGACCCCGACCCAAAAATGCAAGTACTAGTAGCAGCTCCAGTACTAACAAACTGGTTCAAATTTAACAAATTTTTAGCTTAAAATTCGTTTGAAAAGCCTTTGGAAACCGAATTTGCCGTTTCCACTGCTGATGTTTAAGCGAAATCGGTGTTTTTCATACATGTAACAGGGGGTTTGCACCCACCCGACTTAGGCCAGACCCCCCCCCCGAGACGATTTTTCTGGCAAGTAATTTTTTGAGCAAATTTTTGACGATTTTTAGCCCAAAAATTGCGATTTTTTCGATTTTGAGCGTTTTTTAGTGCCCAACCCCCTCCCAAAATTTGGGCTCAGACCCCCGGCCGGCGCCAACCCCCCTTCGGCGGATGACCTGTTACATGTATGGTGTTTTTGGAATTTGGGGGTAGGCCTACCTACGTTTATGGAATAGAATCAAGACAAGACACTCTGACAATGCAATGATAATTGTTTAGTAGCGCGTTCTGGGCTCGAGAGCCGAGTGTAGCCGAGCTTTTTCAGGTTCGTGAGCATCTCTGCAAACTACCGGTATCATCATGTGCATCCCTGACTGCAATTATCAAGCACCTACCCATGACCCGACTGAAAGCGCGACCGAATTGGTGGCTGACATACATGTAGCCGTCGACCGACCAGAACCAAATTTTCCGCCGGACATGCACTGAACCTGAAGCGCTTTCTGTCCGTCAATCAGTCAGGTTAAACTGAAAGCCTTCGTTCAGACGATACTCGTACGCTTCTGCTGTGGAAGAAGTCACTGCAAAACTACACTAGAGATCTTGATTACGCAATTGTTACTTCTTATTGGATGATTTGTCTTGTCTCTGTGTGCACGATGCTTTTTAGGCGGGAAAATAAGTGATAAGAAAGAGTTTTGCTATATATAACACCCACTCGTCTAACCTGTTCGTCATTGTTTGTTTGTGTATAAACTTCTTCAGTACGCAAGGCCGTGCATAAAAAACCAGAAGTAAATCATTGTACTGATCGCGTATCGTCTGTCTATCGACCAAGAATCCAAACTTGGTGGGTTCAGTGTCGTGCACCGCTTGTTCGGTAGGGCAGAACTACTGTTGTTTGTGTATCACACACATTTACCATACACAATTGTTTTTCTGAATGTGTATACACAAATTACCTTACACATTTGCCAGTGAATCTGTATACAACACACACATTTTGAAAATCCAAAACCAAACAACAGTAGGCAGAACATCCCTAGTTTGTGGTGCGTGCGTCAAGGCGTTGCTGGTGACCCTGACGCCACCTACCTGGTCATTGTTGCGACAGGAGTGCCGAAACATTTTGTGCCCCCTAGCTTCCCACCCCACGATTGTACCAGCAATCGTTTGGGCTTTTGCGTCATCTGTTTAGTCAACCTGGTTTCGAACCCACAACATCTCCCAGATGCCGGGGCCGCCTTAAGACACAAGGGCAGCGAACTGAACCTTTGGTAAAGGCGAAGACGAATTCGGGTACTACATACATACAGCAGGTGTCTTTTGCAACAGAGCCCACTTTCTCAGAAAATTTATTCAACTGTAGATAGGTAAAAAGTTATACTTTGGCGATCAAACAAATGCTAGCTCGTGGTAGGTACCGTAACCTCCCCAATTTGAAGATTCTCCTTGTTATTGATCGGACCTAGATGAAATCGTCGAATTTTTAGTGTCTGGCAAAGGCCGGCCTATGCAATAAACGTTGTTTTTTCGAGAGGAACAATCCACCAGCAAACCTGTTTTGTCATCTATGGTTACTAAAAGAAAAAACAGTTTTATTTTCTTTTTTGTATCTCACAAATTCTGTGGCACATTCTCTGCCACCAGCGTTTATGCCATTCCTAACAACGGCGCCTACATTTTTCTACATGAGAATAGATTCAGCTAAATTCTATAACTAATTATTCGTTGGAAATGATTCAAATACAACAGCAAAACACTTCTATTTTATAGCGGTAGTTGAGCAGAAATATGTTCTATTTTGTTTCACTTGCACGTGCTGATAAACACGTTTGCGGAGTTTGAACTTCCCGCGCCACTTTACTACACACCGAACGGCGCTACAGTAATCCTCACGGCGGCGGCCGAGTGGGGGGGTTTTTTTCCGGGAATCAATAAAAAAAGAGAAAATGAGGTAATATCGAATCGGCGCTGGGGGAATCGGCGCTCGGCGCTCGGCGAGAAAATACGGTAGAGCTAATGCGGGAAAAGGTTGCGCTTGAGCTAAAATATTGAATTATACACCCGTCGTAACCAGCTGCGCGAGTTTAACATGTTCCCCCTCTTACATAATGCAGACAGCCTTAAGGCGGATTTATACTTCTGCCATCGATGGCATGGCACTGGCCAATAGGCGTTGTGGATGGGCGTGCTAAAGGCAGTGGCGTATCCAGGATTTTGGAAAGGGGGTGTAAAATTTTGAAAGTGCCTGGTTGGGCCGCTGCCCAACCAGGGTAAGAAAATTTAGTAAAATTTGCCTTCAAAAACGCGTTTAAAACGCATTCCGAACTTAAAACAGTAACTACAAGTTGTAGTAGTTTATTATGGCCTGGTTGGGCTTCTGCGGGACGAGAAACCAGGGCGAGAAAATTTTGAAAATTTACCTTCAAAAACGCATTTAGAAGGCATTCTGAGCACAAAATAGACAGTTTTAGTACAAATTCATTAGTTTCTTATATTTTTGGCAGACTTTTTCTTCCTACTGTACCTCCGCCGCAAAGGGGGGTGTACCCACGCTACACCCCCTGGATACGCCGGGTTGGTGTGGTGGGCCGTTGTAGCCCCTGCGTTAGGCCACACTGCGGGCCCATCACGCCACACCCATATGCATCCTGCCCTTCCTTTGCTGCCTTCATCACTACTAACCGGCACACATGCTCTCGGTGTCAGTCTGAGCAGGTCTCAGTGGTAGCTGTCCCCGTTCCCGTATGTCCCAACACATGTGTCACTGTAACAACTTTCGGTGGCCTGGGTTGGGCTTTGTGCCGACGACCAACTCTTTGCGGCAAGAAACTTGCCCCGCCGAGTGGATGAACGCACGACGTCGCGCACAGTGGCTTTGCGGCCTAAACCACTACACCAACTGTGCCGGCCAGCTGTGAACTTATTATCGGTCTATCCCCCTCACTGATGTGGACATTAGAAACTTACGGCTTCTGAAGAGTTCGAGTCACTTGAATTCGGTCGAGTCCTTGCAGGGTTCTTTACTATGTATTTTTCAAATCAGAAATAATCGTGAGGCAATCCTTTGCACAACGAGAAATTTCGAAAATAATACGTTTAGAATTTAAATTTCGCGCTGGGTATGGTATCCTAGATGTTCACGCAACAGAAGAATTTAAATTTCGCGCTTCTTAGTATTTTAGATGTTCACTCAACAGCTCAAAAATTAGCGCCGAGCGCCGATTCCTCCAGCGCCGATTCGATATTACCGAAAATGAAAATCTAATAGTGCATAAATAGAGTGCGCGAGATTTAAAAATAGAGCAGAAACTTGAAGGCGAAATTAAGCAGATCATGAATGGACCAAAAAAATCTATTCTACTGCAACAACAGAACTGGTCATGCGCCTAAGAATGGATGGGTCTATGATCTTATACTTTTAAGGTCAAAATCGGCGGTTGAGTACCAAATTGTTTTTTATATTTAATAATTTCTAAATTTCAATATTGCTCGAAATCACTTAAAATCGTGATTTTAGCTGAGAATCCATAACCAATTATCAAAGAGAACTAAAAGCCGCTGTCTTAGTAATATTTATATCTGAGACCTGTCAGCTTCGGCTTGCAACTAAGGCTTAAAGTCCATCATGTGATTGGTGGGGGAAATAGTTATCAGTGCGCGCGGACGAAGTCGGAAATAGATGCGACAGAGCATAACAAAGCCTGAGTCAGGGACGCGTTTTCTGCTGAAGACACAATCTTTGTTTAGAAGACTGATCCACATATACTCATTATTCATTCAAGCATTGAATGTACATTAATTGTATAAATTCAATAATGATCAGAGTAAAATTTCTATCTAATTAATTATTGCATTATTTTCCGGAGTGCACTAATGAATAGAGACTGCACTGCACTGCACTACAGTATAGGGGCCGTCCATAAACGACGTCGTTCCAAAATCCCGAGTTTTCGTAGCCCCCTCCCAAAAATCGCCTTGCGTCGTTTCTTGGGACCCCCTACGGCGACGTCGTTTTCGGTTTACCCCCCCCCCCCCAATAATAGGGCAGTACATACAGTACTGTAACGTTTTCTTGTTACCAAACAGCGCAATCAATTGAATAAATCCCTACAACACAACCACTCTGGGAAGCTTTTCTGTATGTAGAAACATTTGACAGAATGTGCATAAATCGAAGATAATGCAATTCAAGCATCCTAAAATTCCGAATAAAGCGACGTCGTTTTTTGCTAACCCCTTCCCCTCCTAGTGCGTCGTTTATCGTCGCATTTCAGCAGACCCCCCTCCTCCCCTCTGGAACGACGTCAGGACTTACATCAGGACCTCTGTGATTGCTTTGTCTACTGTTTTTTCATACAAACAAGGTTTACCACCAGAAATACTTTAATATTGATACGTTCCGTAATTTTAACGGCTCACTTCAGAATAAAATATGTATAAAAATACAATAAATGCAATAATAATTGTACTATGTGTAAGTATACATGTAAATAATGAGTATTATAAACGGCATAATATGGCAGGCAGCTGTGTTGTTTTGCCAAATTAAATTTTAAAATATCAAGGCTAAAAGTGTTTGGCAGGTGAGATGGGTGAGTGAATAAAAATTAAGGAACCGGTCTGTTTTATGTCTGTCTTTTAACTGTCTTCATTCTGGTCTGTCCAAAAATATTTGACAGCACGTCTCTCAACTACTAGTACTTGTAGTATGAAAAACGTAAGACAGTCTTTTTCAACTACTGTTGTTTGGGTATGGAATTTTCAGGAATTGGTTTGGTATGGGTATGTATTTTTCGGCATACATACCTATAATAGGAATCGGTTTCGTATGTGTAGGTATTGGAAAATACCGGTTTACCGGTATTCGAAAAAATACCGGTATACCGGTATTTTTTCTGTATTTTCTGTAAAAGTTTTGCAAAGCCGAAGTACTGAATTTCCAGTCAAATAAGGTATTTCCAAGGTCAGAGGCTAGGAAATTTATAAGCAATGGGATTTATAGTTTTTAATTGTCATTGTCAACCGAGATCGGGCGGCCATCAGGCAGACATGTATAGTGGGGGGTCGGCGGAATCGGCCGATATGGTGTGCGTTGGACATCCCTATGGCCCCAAAGTAAAACCCTAAAACAGTTCCGCCCAACTCCCTCTGGGTACCCAGCAGGGCCATCCATGGTTCTCTATGATGAAGGCCATTTTCCATAGTAAAACTCCAAAACACCCCACACGGAAATGACCTTTTCTCTGGGGGGCGAGCAAACTCAGACCCGTGCTATGCAGCGTTCGAAAGCTCACATCATGGGCTTTCAGAATCTGTAATAAAATTTATGGCGTTTTTTGTTGTTTCAAAAATAATCGATCGCGAAATATCCATTAATCACGATTTTATCAGTTTTCAGCAGCCAAATAAAATGGTTTGGCATGAAAATTTGATGAGCATACTAGGTTTTCTGACATGGCAAATTCAATGGCGTGATCCATTTGTGCACAGGACCATGTGATCAATTGATATCCAGCAATGGCCATCCATGGTTCTCTATGATGAAGGCCATTTTCCGAAGTAAAACTTCAAAGCACCGCTCACGGAAATGAACGTTTCTCTGGGGGGCTAGCAAACTCAGACCCGTGCTATGCAGCGTTCGAAAGCTCACATCATGGGCTTTCAGAATCTTTAATAAAATTTATGGCGTTTTTTGTTGTTTCAAAAATAATCGATCGCGAAATATCCATTAATCACGATTTTATCAGTTTTCAGCAGCCAAATAAAATGGTTTGGCATGAAAATTTGATGAGCATACTAGGTTTTCTGACACGGCAAATTCAATGGCGTGATCCATTTGTGCATAGGACCATGTGATCAATCGATAGCCAGCAATGGCCATCCATGGTTCTCTCTGATGAGGGCTATTTTCCATAGTAAAACTCCAAAACACCCCTCATGGAAATGAACGTTTCTCTGGGGGGCGAGCAAACTCAGACCCGTGCTATGCAGCGTTCGAAAGCTCACATCATGGACTTTCAGAATCTGTAATAAAATTTATGGCGTTTTTTGTTGTTTCAAAAATAATCGATCGCGAAATATCCATTAATCACGATTTTATCAGTTTTCAGCAGCGAAATAAAATGGTTTGGCATGAAAATTTGATGAGCATACTAGGTTTTCTGACACGGCAAATTCAATGGCGTGATCCATTTGTGCATAGGACCATGTGATCAATCGATAGCCAGCAATGGCCATCCATGGTTCTCTCTGATGAGGGCCATTTTCCGTAGTAAAACTCCAAAACACCCCTCACGGAAATGAACGTTTCTCTGGGGGGCGAGCAAACTCAGACCCGTGCTATGCAGCGTTCGAAAGCTCACATCATGGGCTTTCAGAATCTTTTATGGCGTTTTTTGTTGTTTCAAAAATAATCGATCGCGAAATATCCATTAATCACGATTTTATCAGTTTTCAGCAGCCAAATAAAATGGTTTTGGCATGAAAATTTGATGAGCATACTAGGTTTTCTGACACGGCAAATTCAATGGCGTGATCCATTTGTGCATAGGATCATGTGATCAATCGATAGCCAGCAATGGCCATCCATGGTTCTCTCTGATGAGGGCCATTTTCCATAGTAAAACTCCAAAACACCCCTCACGGAAATGAACGTTTCTCTGGGGGGCGAGCAAACTCAGACCCGTGCTATGCAGCGTTCGAAAGCTCACATCATGGGCTTTCAGAATCTGCAATAAAATTTATGGTGATTTTTGTTGTTTCAAAAATAATCGATCCCGAAGTATCGATTTATCACGATTTTATCAGTTTTCAGCAATTACCTAACAATTGGTCGCGATCGATTGGTCGCTGTTCGATTGGTCACGATCGATTGGTCGCCATTTCAGTTGGTCGCGAATTTAATTGGTCGCCAGTTTAACTGGTTGCCGGTTTGATTGGTTGCCTATTTAACTGGTCGCCATTCGATTGGTTGCTGCTTTATGTACGAGTTGGTATGAGTTGCGCGATGCATGTAGACGAGATGACTTACATACTCTTGACCAAAAAGCGCAGTAATCAGATCGAAGGAGGTCTGCTGATGGTCTACGTCATAAATGAGTGCTTCCAGCATTCTCCATACTCGTTTTGCAAGTGGACAGTAATATAACATATGTTCAACGGTTTCCGTGCTACCTAAATGGCACTGTTTGCACTGGTTATCTTCCACTATTCTCCTGTAATACAAATACTGCTTGGTGGGAACAATCCTGTGCACAACACGATACTGAAAGTTACGCAGTCTAACGTCGCTAGATACAGTATGAGCTCGTCTACATGCTTTTTCAAACAGCTCTCCCGACACCCAGTACTTTTCATACCATCTTTGTTTGGCTGTCGCATTTTCATACAATTTTGAAAGCTTGTATTTTTTGTACAAGGATGTACTTATTTTGTTTGGTTCATATAGAACTGGGTCATATCTTTCATAGTCTTCCAGTAGTTCGTCCCATTGGCCCAAGATTTGATTCCGCCATCTAACAGGAAGTGCTGTCCACATTTTGGTCCATTGCTTTTTATCTATTATCAAACCAGGATACCGATTTAGCACTCCCTGATAGCTCAAAAAGTTACCATCATCTCCCAACAAGTCACGGACCTTAGTCAAACCGTTGGCTTTCATAACCGGATTATAATACATACGTTTCGGCTGCCCTGTTTTGACATCTCGGTTATTGAAAATACTTCTTGCAAGTAGCGGTTGATTCTCAGGGTTGCTAAACAAAACATTGTCCCAATATTCCGTATAAACTTTCAGTATTTCACCATAAAATAGAGAGAGAGACCAGATTTTTCAACTCATTCCAGTTGTATCGACTTGTAAGTATGTTGTTTATCCCGCCGTTCTTATCAAGTTTTCTCAATCCTACAGTATGCCACTTGCGAGCGTTATCTTTTGCGAACCTAATTACCCATTTCAACTTTTTGCTACGCCAAATTCATTCACGACATCAATTTACAGCTATGATCACATGATGCTATGCACAAATGGATCACGCCATTGAATTTGCCGTGTCAGAAAACCTAGTATGCTCATTAAATTTTCATGCCAAACCATTTTATTTCGCTGCTGAAAACTGATAAAGTCGTGATAAATCGATACTTCAGGATCGATTATTTTTGAAACAACAAAAATGACCATAAATTTTATTGCAGATTCTGAAAGCCCATGATGTGAGCTTTCGAACGCTGCATAGCACGGGTCTGGGTTTGCTCGCCCCCCAGAGAAACGTTCATTTCCGTGAGGGGTGTTTTGGAGTTTTACTACGGAAAATGGCCCTCATCAGAGAGAACCATGGATGGCCATTGCTGGCTATCGATTGATCACATGATCCTATGCACAAATGGATCACGCCATTGAATTTGCCGTGTCAGAAAACCTAGTATGCTCATCAAATTTTCATGCCAAACCATTTTATTTGGCTGCTGAAAACTGATAAAATCGTGATTAATGGATATTTCGCGATCGATTATTTTTGAAACAACAAAAAACGCCATAAATTTTATTACAGATTCTGAAAGCCCATGATGTGAGCTTTCCAATGCTGCATAGCATGGGTCTGAGTTTGCTAGCCCCCCAGAGAAACGTTCATTTCCATGAGGGGTGTTTTGAAGTTTTACTTTGGAAAATGGCCCTCATCAGAGAGAACCATGGATGGCCATTGCTGGCTATCGATTGATCACATGGTCCTGTGCACAAATGGATCACGCCATTGAATTTGCCGTGTCAGAAAACCTAGTATGCTCATCAAATTTTCATGCCAAACCATTTTATTTGGCTGCTGAAGACTGATAAAATCGTGATTAATGGATATTTTGCCATCGATTATTTTTGAAACAACAAAAAACGCCATAAATTTTATTACAGATTCTGAAAGCCCATGATGTGAGCTTTCGAACGCTGCATAGTACGGGTCTGAGTTTGCTCGCCCCCCAGAGAAACGTTCATTTCCGTGAGGGGTGTTTTGGAGTTTTACTACGGAAAATGGCCCTCATCAGAGAGAACCATGGATGGCCGTTGCTGGCTATCGATTGATCACATGGTCCTGTGCACAAATGGATCACGCCATTGAATTTGCCGTGACAGAAAACCTACTATGCTCATCAAATTTTCATGCCAAACCATTTTATTTGGCTGCTGAAAACTGATAAAATCGTGATTAATGGATATTTCGCGATCGATTATTTTTGAAACAACAAAAAATGCCATAAATTTTATTACAGATTCTGAAAGCCCATCATGTGAGCTTTCGAACGCTGCATAGCACGGGTCTGAGTTTGCTCGCCCCCCCAGAGAAACGTTCATTTCCGTGAGGGGTGTTTTGAAGTTTTACTACGGAAAATGGCCCTCATCAGAGAGAACCATGGATGGCCATTGCTGGCTATCGATTGATCACATGGTCCTATGCAGAAATGGATCACGCCATTGAATTTGCCGTGTCAGAAAACCTAGTATGCTCATCAAATTTTCATGCCAAACCATTTTATTTGGCTGCTGAAAACTGATAAAATCGTGATTAATGGATATTTTGCCATCGATTATTTTTGAAACAACAAAAAACGCCATAAATTTTATTACAGATTCTGAAAGCCCATGATGTGAGCTTTCGAACGCTGCATAGCACGGGTCTGAGTTTGCTCGCCCCCCCCCCCAGAGAAAAGGTCATTTCCGTGGGGGGTGTTTTGGAGTTTTACTATGGAAAATGGCCTTCATCATAGAGAACCATGGATGGCCATTGCTGGGTACCCAGAGGGAGTTGGGCGGAACTGTTTTAGGGTTTTACTTTGGGGCCATAGGGATGTCCAACGCACACCATATCGGCCGATTCCGCCGACCCCCCACTATACATGTCTGCCCGATCTCGGTTGGTAATGACAATTAACAATTACCTGAAGCCATTTTAGTTGTATACATTCGAGTGAAAATCGTTTCTATAAATAATTTGGGCTAAGAGAAATATTTCCATGTGTGCCAGTGTACATTCAGTACAGAGACCCAAGTGACAAAACGAAACTACTGTACATAGGTACGTACAGATTTGATTAATACGGAGCAGTATGTGTTAACGGTATTAGCGCTTTCTAAATAACAAAGCAACTTTGTTGGATTACTAGTACAGGGGTAGGGTGAGCGGACGAAAAATCATTGAAATTCGATATTTTGGAAGGATATTGTGAATAGAATGAACTTCTGCATGCTCAAAACAGTTCAAGTTACCAAGAAAACATTGTGATCATAGTGATTTTTAGATAAAAATTCCATTAAACTGGGTGAAAATACCGATCCCGTATACCGGATACGGGTATTTAATAAAAAAATACCTGGAATCGGTAGGTATTTATTAGGTATGTATTCCTAAAATACCCAATTTTCCGTATACCCAATCAACAGTGTTCTCAACTGTTAGTTAAAGGTAATTTCTTTCAGTTTCTAAAACCTCTAACTGTTCAAATTCTTTTCTTTGCCGTCTTGGCTGCATACATTTGTTCGGGGGCGCTATTTATAAGCTATCTGGAAACAAGAAAAACTACGGAAAGTTTGGCAAAAGTCAACATGTCCCAGGCTACAAAACTCTGCCTTCAAAGGTTTCTGCTTTACACTCCAAACTTGGTTCCCGATCAGACATCGCTGCGAACTATACAGCAATGTTTTTCTTTCGGCAATAGCGCCACTGTTTCCAATTCTTCGCAGTCACAACTCGACTGGAGTTTTCCCTCCGCTCTGCTTTTTACCTTCACTCTTATTACAACCATCGGTAATAATACGTTAGTAGTAGCGTCGATTAGGGTTTGGCGCCAATTTGACCTTCATATTTTAGGCTACGGACATGTTTATCCGGTTACGACCAATGGACAGCTTTTCTGTATATTTTATTCCATATTTGGAATACCTTTGGCCGTACTGTTCTTAGCGAACTGCGGCAAATATATGCAGATGTTGGCACGTAACTGTTGGATAAAAGTCAGAAAAATGTCTCTCAAGTTGTACGGAAAAGAGAATTATAATAAAACAAACGAAGATTCGGAGCCATCTATGGGATTTATATTCGTTATTACTTTTGTGCTCTATGTAACTCTTGGAGCAACTATGCTTCCCCTATACGAAGGAGACATGCCATTTTTGGAAGCTTTTTACTTTGCTATTATTTCACTTACGACAATAGGACTGGGCGATATTTATCCTGAGAAGTAAGCAATCGTCTTTATACTGTTATATGACACTTGTCTTATATGACATTATATGTCGCGTCGTTGGCTCAGTGGTTAGCTCGCTACCTTGAGTCACGGTGGCCTACTGTTGTTTGGTATTGGATTTTCCGTTTGTGTATGTGTTTGTGTAATGTGTATGCACATTCAACAAAAGAATATGTATTTTTGTGTATGTGTATTGTACTGAAAATGCAAATTTTTTGGTAGATTTTCAGTCAGAAATGCTAGTAAAATCAAATCTCTCAATGTTTGCTGCTTGAAACTTTGAAATCCGGTTGCTTAGGCCATTTGACGGCTTTATGAGGATATCTACTGTTTATTACTGCAGCAAAAACATAGAAATTTTACGTTTCTTTTTGAAATTTTATCGACTTTTGCTGATCAAATCCACATTTTGAATGCTGTTTGTGTATGGTAATATGTATCCGAATTTTCAATGTGTATGTTGAAAAAAAACAATGTGTATTTTTGTGCATGGTAAAGTGTATGTGTATACACAAACAACAGTACGGTACGGTGGCCCCTACATCCCTAGCGGTTGTAGTGGGTTCGAAACAGTTTGACTGGAATTAAACTTAACGAAGCCCAACCCAGGCCACGAAAAAGCCAGTGATGGCAAGTAGATAATGATCCCGAATTCCCGTAGGAAAGCTAAAGGGAGTCTGTGCGCAAGCAAGGCCGGGGGCTACAGAATGTTCGGCACTCCTCTCGCAAAAACCGACCCAGGTGGTGTCAGGACCACGGATGTGTGTGAGGTGTGTTTTTTCCGATGTTTTTTTCCGTTTTTTTCCAAAAAAAACCGGTTTTTCTCCTAAGGGTCGGAAAAAAACATAAATCGCGGAAAAAAACTCAAGCTAAAAATAGCTAATTTATATCACTTTTCAGCTAAAAAATGGACTTTCGATATGTATAATAAGCTAGACTGGCTCAAAACTGTTAGAAAAACAACAGAAAACGTCAAATTTGGCAATCTAAAACAAAAAGGCAAACTGTTGTAAGAAAATTTGCATATAGCGTTTATTGAGCCTGTCAGGGACTGTTTCATGCCTGTTTCGTGATTTATATCCATGTAAGACGGGTATTACTGTTCTGAAAAGACTACTGTTGTTTCTGTATAAACATACACATTCATCATACACAAAAATACACATTGTTTTTTCAATGTGTATACACATACACATACACACACACATTGAAAATTCGGATACACATTACCATACACAAACAGCACTCAAAATGTGTATTTTTGTGTATGTGTATTTTATCAGCAAAAGTCGATAAAATTTCAAACAGAAACGTAAAATTTCTAAGCTTTTGGTGCGGTAATAAACAGTAGATATCCTCATAAATCCTTCAAATGGCCTTCCTTAGTAACCCAATTTCAAAGCTATCAAGGTTTCAAGCAGCAGACATTGAGATGTTTGATTTTCCTAACATTTCTAACTGAAAATCTATCAAAAAATTTGCATTTTCAGTACAATACACATACACAAATATACACAATGTGTATACACAAATCTCTGCAAAGTATTCCCCATCACAATAGGGAATATATTAATAACGTGGGTTTGTTGGTGTCAGTATCCAAGATGTAAAGAATAGGATATCAACTTTAGCTCCAAACCCCAACTAGCCAACAAACCCACCCCGCGCAAAGGCAATCGCCACGGCACTGCTGAATGCGTCTTAGTCGTGTGCATCTTGTCTTGCGCTTATGGCTTACTAACGCCAGTTGTTTTCTGTTCTACGGATCGATTCTAGGTCAAAATGCCCCCCGCCATGGATCCACTGAATAAGGGTCCCGACCACCCAGATAGCCAAATCTGAGTCTAAGCCAAAGGCTCATGCCGGGGTTGCATTTCGTTTATACATGTGTTGTATGATAGAATACTGTATATGAACTAAATTTTAGATGTACCTATTGCACCATATTAGTACTGAGTGACAAATCTTTTCCATATTATTATTATTTTGGACTGAAAGAAAAAGCATTTAGTAGGTAAATAGTATACTGCAAAATTATCTTAAAGAAATCAAAAGAATATATGTCAATCTACAGTACAGCCAAAAAAATGTCGCACCCTGTTTTCGAACTTTACTCAAACGATTTGTTCTCGGTCATTTGTTTATCCATTTGGCTCAAATTTTCAGGATTAATTACGAATATAACTGGGTAGATACTGTGCAAGCTTGAATTCACTTTTCTTCATAAAACTGGTGAAATGATGAATCTGAAAATTTTCGATTTTTCAAAAACACTGTGGGGAACGTTTCTATCATGTGCAATAGAGTTCAAATATCACGTCCAAATTCCCAAATTTTGCTCCCATTGGAGCTAAACAGCTGCCAACTCAGTATGTTATGCCAATGGCAACATCAATCATTCCTGCAAGTTTCATAACTATAGTCTTTGAAATGCCGAAAAAATTGAAGTTTGCATGGACCACCATAAATCTTAGTTTTTTGGTAATAAAACCGGAACGAATTGGAATTTTCGCACCAAACTAGCGCAGTGTCTACCCAGTTGTATTGTTAATTAATCCTAGAAAGTTGAGCCAAATCAACAAACAAATGACTGAGAACAAATCTGTTGAGTCAAGTTCGAAAATAGGGGTGGACATTTTTTTGGCCCATACCATATTTTAGTGAGGAAACAACATAAATATTTTTATCAATATAAAAGATTGGTTGAAAAGGCACAGTTCCTAATTACAGCTTAAGCATCACTGACTCTGTATATGGTAAACAGTCTGTAGACCTCCACACCAAATCGCGTTGAGTGTTTTGCAGGACTCCCTCTCGTTAAAGCGACATTGCTTTATGTTTTTGCCTAAATAAATATGGTTGCTTCTGGGCACTGTTCTAGGCAAGCAGGCAAGTACATTCATGCTTCTTTAATATGGCCATTGGGACATTGCTCAACTGACTATATTATGCAATCAGTCATACTAATAAAGCAGCAACAATTTTGCCTAAAAGTGATAAATTATAAACAAAGCAATAATCACACTTCTTTTTTTAGGTTATGATGTCCTAAGCTCTCAGCTTACCCCCATTCTTTCTTGTGGAATGATGTCGTTTATGGAATATCATTCAGTTTATTATAAGTATGCAAATGTTTCAAGGAATTTCAGGCTATGGCGTTCCACTGAAAATTAAGTAGTGCTCTTTAATATCATCTTTGTCTTTCCGTATTTAACCCATGACAATTAGTTTTTGGGGCCATCCAAGTATTATAATGTCAAGAATTACTTCTTTTCTAGACATAGAATGCATTTGCTTTCAATGAAAACTATGACCAACCATACAGTATGTAGATCGATCTTTGCTATTGCATCTTTTAGCAACAGAAAATCACTTGTTCTACTAGATGTAACGTTTGGCCAGGGACATACTGTAATCAAGTCTGTTGTATCGCTTTTCCATGGAATTGTTTTGCGCAATCGACCTTCAGTGGCAAGCGTTGTTGTCTGGTTGGTCACGACACTTATTCAACAGCCATCTATCTAAGCTCTGCAAACTCCAAAATCTAGTTCTTTTATTCGATCATAAAATTTGCACTGCCTGCATAAACGAAAAACGGTTGAAGCGAGCTGGCTACCCGGGCATGAACCTTAGGCTCAGATTTGGCCATCTGGGTGGTGGGGACCTTTATTCTATGGCGGGGGGCATTTTGACCTAGAATCGATCCGTAGAACAGAAAACAACTGGCGTTTAGCGATCGACCGGAACCAAAATTTTCGCCGGAACCGGAACCGGAACCGGAACCACCCAGTTCCGGCCGGAACCGGAACCGGAACTTTTTCAATATTTGGTCCAAAATTTATAGAAACGTATTTATAGGCACGTCGTGTACAAATTCCTGTTATAAACATCAGCAGAAGTTCAAATCAACAACAGAATACAGACTTTTCAATAACAGTAGTCAAGAGCACGCAAATTGTACTTCAGAAAGAGAAGCTTTTCAACATTTTCAGGTTTCAGCTTTGATCTGTCACCTTCGGAGATGTTTTCAGCTGCCTTAAAGGCACAGTTGTTAAAAAGAATTTTTTTTGAAGGCCAAAAATTTTTGCTTTTTTTTAAAAATTTAAAAAAAAAATTTTTTTTAAATCGTCTTAAATGGGTCCAGCATGCTAGTACAGATACTTACAACAAATTTTCCACTTTTGCACCTTAAGTCAGTTGAGAAACCTGTTCGAAAACGACAATACAGCTCTAAACACTGCCTGTAACTGCATAATTTCACCGAAAATTGTCTTTAGAGGCACTTCTAATGATGCATAACATGGAAAACTGCATAATTTCTCCCCATTCATGCAAATTCTACTGCCCCCACTGAGCTGCGCACTTTATTAAACAGACGCAATAATACTTGATGTAACTGAATATCCATCGAAAATAGTGAATGAAAAAGTTCCGGTTCCGGTACCCTTTTTCACCGGAACCGGACCGGAACCGGAACCGCCAGTTCCGGCCGGAACCGGAACCGGAACCGGAATTCCGGTCGATCGCTACTGGCGTTAGTAAGCCATAAGCGCAAGACAAGATGCACACGACTCAGACGCATTCAGCAGTGCCGTGGCGATTGCCTTTGCGCGGGGTGGGTTTGTTGGCTAGTTGGGGTTTGGAGCTAAAGTTGATATCCTATTCTTTACATCTTGGATACTGACACCAACAAACCCACGTTATTAATATATTCCCTATTGTGATGGGGAATACTTTGCAGAGATATCCCTCCCTTTACACAAGACACCATGCCCCATGAGTGACACAGTTTAGGGAAACCCCTAGCTAACTTCAAAATTCAAGAACGTAACAGCACCAGTACTAAGAAACTTTTTTCTTGTTTCCCTTGACCCCAATTGTATGCATTTCCATGATGTGATAACTTAACAGCACATCTTGTCTAATTTTTATCATGATGCATGATTGTAGGGTACTTCTCACTGAATTACATACTGTCGTTTAAAAATTTTTGTTTAAATTTTATCACGATGGTACTTCTCACTAAATCACATACTTTCGTTTGAAAAGTTAGTTTAAATTTTACCACTATGCTACCTCTCACTGGATTACATACTGCCATTTGAAAATTTTTTAAAATTTTTATCACGATGCTACTTCTCACTGAATCACATACTGTCGTTTGAAAATTTTCTTTCAATTTTACCACAATGCTACTTCTCGCTGGATTACATACTGTTGCTTGAAAAGTTTTCTTAAATTTTATCACAATCGTACTTCTGGCTGGATTACATACTGTCGCATAAAAATTTTCTGTCAATTTTACTTTACCGCAATGCTACTTCCCCCTGGATTACATACTGTTGCTCGAAAAGTTTTGTTTAAATTTTATCACGATGCTACTTCTCACTGAATCACATACTGTCATTTGAAAATTTTGTTTAAATTTTACCACTACACTACTTCTTACTGGATTACATGCCATACATGTAACAGCTCATCCGCCGAAGGGGGAGGGGGTTGGGCACTAAAAAACGCTCAAAAATCGAAAAAATCGCAATTTCTTGGCTGAAAATCGTAAAAAATCGCTAATTTGGGCTGAAATACAGCTAAAAAGTGCTGTTTTGCAGGCGATTTTGGCAATTTTTTTGTCTGAAATTGTAAAAAATTGCAAAAGTTTGCTCAAAAAATTACTTGCCAGAAAAATCGGAGGGGGGTCGGCAAAATCACATCGGGGGAGGGGTCCGCCATCCGGGGGTCTGGCCTAAGTCGGGTGGGGGCAGACCCCCAGATCCCCTGTTACATGTAAGTTACATACTGTCATTTGAAAAGTTTTGTTTAAATTTTATCACAATGGTACTTCTAACTGAATCACATACTGCCGTTTGAAAATTTTCTATAAAGTTGCAGCCATACATGGGCCAGGGGGTAAGGGAGTTTACCCCCTCGCCTGCCCATACCCCCTTCCCCAGCCCCCTCCCAGAGGGAGACAATTTACAATTTTCGCTTATTTAAGTATTTAAGGCAATACAGCCGTTTTTTTGGCTTAAATACAAAAACCACCCTATCTTCAAACGGCCATAGGTCAAGTTCAGGAGTAGGTGGACAACTCCACCCATTCTTGCATTGAATGGTATAATAAGCTAATATAAACCTGAAATTTTTAAGATGCCACTCCTTCCCTCGTTCCGCAATAAATTCCGCCAAAATCGAAAAATTCGATCGAAAATAACTCAAAAACCAAAAACACTATAGAAAAACTAAAAGCACCATCAGATTCCCCGCAAAATGGCGAACATTTTATATAAAACATATATCCAAAACACCCAAAAAACATGTAAAAAACTCGAAAAACTGTAAAAAAATACAAACTAGGACAATTCCGTCCCGCAAACAAAAATTTTTTTAGGTCCTCAATTCAAAACCAACGAATGGATTTCCCTGAAAATTTCAGAAAACGTGCAACCCAACAGCCTCTACAACTTCTGCAGAAACCAGCCAGATCGGTTCACACATGCAAATGTTACAGCTAGATAAAGTCGGAAAAAATACAAAACCACCCTATGTTCAAACAGCCATAGCTCATGTTCAGGATAGTGTTGGAAAGTCCGGGGTTAAAAAAATAAGTTCAGGTTCAAGTCAAGTCCAACATCGAAATTTCAGGTTCAAGTCCAGGTTCAAGTCCACCATCTAAAAAACCTGGACAATAGGTTCAGGTTCAAGTCCACTGATAATTTCAAGAATTGTTGAAATTTTGCACTGATCGCAACTTTTTCTGAGCTATTTAAGCCTGTCTACTAGTAATGAAAGATGAAAACCACATTTTATGGGGCAGTAGTTTCGTTTTCTCGCATATTCAGTTTGAAAAATCGGTGTAAAAACAAGAAATCATGAAAATGTTGTGCAATCCAACCGAAAATTTGACAAATTTTGCCTAAATTTTCACTCAAATTTTGAACCTATTGAGTGAGTCCAGTAAAACGAAACAGGTTCAAGTCCGGCTGAAATAAAATAGGTTCAGGTTCAGGTTCAAGTCCACAGATTTCAGGTTAAAAACCTATTAATAAGTCCAGGTTCAAGTCGGACTTGCCAACAGTAGTTCAGGAGTAGGTGGACAACTCCACCAATTCTTGCATTGAAGACCATAACAACCTAATATAACCCTGAAATTTTCAAAGATACCACTAATTCCCTCGTTGGGCAATTAGTTGCGCAAAAACTGAAAAATTGCATCGAAAATAACTCAAAAACTAAAAGCACTACACAAAAACTAAAAACACCATCAGATTTCCCCCAAAATGGCGAACATTTTGATATAAAACACGAACCCAACAGACCTAAAGAAGCATGTAAAAAACTCGAAAAACTGCTTAAAAAGTGACCCCGAGGATCACCCCCCCCCCTCACAAAAAAATCTTTTTGAAGTCCTAAATCCAAAACGAATGTTACGATTTTCCTGAAAATTTCACAAAAGATAGAGCCCAAAAAGTTATATAACTTCTGCAGAAACGAGCCAGATCGGTTCACAAACGCAAAAGTTACAGCTAAAAGAAACACCCAAAAATGACCCCTTTTTGGCACAAAATACGACAAAAAAAATAAACCTGAGCATAATAGAGGAAGCGCATTTTCGGCCCCACCACACGATGTCTAAGAATCTTTATAGACCGAAAATGACCAACAAACCCCCGTGAAGCGCAAACGCGCTTCCCCTGATTACCATACACATTTGAATGTAAATGTGTATACACATACACATACACAAACGGAAAATCCAATACCAAACAACAGTAGAAAAGACTCCGGAAGGCGCTAGAAAGCGTTAGGAATCATAAAACCAGGCTAGGATACTCAGAACTTGGGCTGGAGTTTTTTCCGCGATTTAGGAAAAAACCGGAAAAAGAAACCGAAAAAAAACTGGAAAAAACAGGCCGACGTTTTTTCGGAAAAATATCCATCCCTGGTCAGGACCATCTGCAACGCGTTACCACACGACTAAGTGCAACTAGGCTTGTGAGTACTTTACTTTTAGCTTTTTTATGACACTAACGCATAGAAAAGATATACAAATTTGCGCTCACCTAACCCTGCGAGAATTTAGGCCACGTCGGTGGGACAGAGTACGAAGCAGCTTCTTAACCCCCGTTAATCCATAACGAGAATCATGTTCAATTTTTAGCAATAGCTACATACTTATTTCGATGCTGTACCTGAGCGTGGGTCTGGCACTGAACACAATTGCCGTTGACGTCATGTCCCAGTATCTCACACAGCTGCACTACTGGGGAAGAAAACTGACAGGAATGACCAAAGCGACAATTTGGATTGGCGGAAAATGGTGGAAAAGGAAACTGAGTATTAAACTATGCAAGAGTTTTAGCACCACAGTTGATCAAGTGTTGACAGTATTTGCTGAAAAACGCGGAATAGAAGTTCCAAGATCAGAGGAGATTGACGATATTGTTGAACGAGCTGTTGCATCAATGAAAGAGAACCCAGGTTTTGGAATAAATTTAGCCCAGCTTATTAATTATTGCTGTTTTAGCTAGCTCGGAACAAATGATCAGTAAACAGACGAAAGCCTCTTCAAAACGGTCATCAGTCGTTTCTCTGAAGAGCAACCAATCGAGCGCATCTGTGCAAACTTATTTATTGGACGAATTCCAGTCCGATACCAGCTCATTTATGGAACAATTTCATTCAAAAAAGCTGAATGCCTCACGTCATACATGTAACGACAACCGGTCATCCGCCGAAGGGTTGGGGGTCTGAGACCAAATTTTGGGAGGGGGTTTGGCACTAAAAAACCCTCAAAAACCGCAAAAAATCGCAATTTTCGGCTAAGAATAATCAAAAATCGCTAATTTCGGCTGAAATACAGCTAAAAACTGCTGTTTTACAGGCGATTTTGGCAATTTTTGTGTGAAATTGCAAAAAAATTGCTCAAAAAATTACTTGCCTGAGAATTGGAGGGGGAGGGGGGGGGCAAAAAATCGTGTCGGTGGGGGTCCCCATCCGGGGGGTCTGGCCTAAGTCGAGTGGGGGGCAGACCCCCAGACACTTCGTTACATGTATGTCTCACACAAAAAGCTTATAAAATTCCTCTCCACAATATAGTGGTCATCATACATGCAAGAGGGAACCGGGGAGCTGCCCATCACCGACTACGATCCAAACCCCCGAAGTCAGTTTTTCTTTTCCACTCTAAGCTGAAAGGGGCCTAGATTTTTTTGAATTTCGGACTCTAAAATTGCTAGCGCAGTTTTTATAGCTCTATTCGAGCCATATTTGGCGCTTTATCTACCCCTTTCCGCTATTTGGGGGCATAGCTGCATGGCCCCTATTCGAATGACCTGTTGCATGTACAGCACGTATATTGCAATCATAAACCATGTCAAATTGATAGCTTTTCAGTGTTAGTAATTAAAGTTGCCGTAATCTGACTTCTGTTTCTTTCAAAACTTCCTACAATACATAGAAAATTATCACTTCTCCCTGCAATAACGGATCAGACATATTAGCTATTCAAAGTTTCGTTTAATCACTCATGCATGCTACAATACTGATAAAGGCTACAACACAAGCAATAAGCTGAGCAATAATCAATCGCAAAATAATAAATATATGTATATCTCTCAATTTCATTCTATTTACCTAATGGTTGGAGGTGCGAAGTTGTCTGCGAAGTCGTTACTTTGCACCACAGACATGGCGCGTTTGCGGTCTGCTGAGGTGGGTTCAATGCTGGTGGTGCGTTCGTGACGACTGGCCCTCATCAGCTTGTAACACAACTCGAAGAACTCCAGGAAGGTCAGGAAACACACCCCTGACCAGAGGCCGAACACGCCGCCGATGTTGGACAGCAGATCCCATGTGTCCATCGTTGGTATTTCTTCCACCGACTCGTAATTCAGTTCCTGAAAGTCGACTCCAAACGAAAACAGAATCTAGGTCGACTACCTCAAAGTAGATTTCTAGTTTGGAGAGCAATTCTTTGGCTTCGTCGTGGTTCTTTGGGTTGAGTTTGATGTGAACGCTGTTCAAGCGTTTCTTCCATACGTTTATCATGGTGTGAAAGTATTCTTCGTTTGGCCACATTGAACTGGTCACCCTCGATATGAACGACTGCTCGGCGCAGGGTTGTGGGCACTGTGATTCACAAGTTCCTTTGCTTATTATGTCCTCCGTCACCTGATGATTAATTAGTAGCTGATGGTCTGTAATTAGTAGCCGAGCTTTACCTTGAAAAGACAGTCAAGGTCCTTCTGTTCCAGTCGATCGCAAGCAGCTGGTGGCGTTTCGTACATTTTGACTTGGTTGTAAGTTATGGACAGCGGATCGAAGCAATTGCACCGATTCTCGAGATATTTCAGGTAACAGTTTTTCGTGCATGCCATGGTAGTGTGATTCACCTGAGTGCCTGGCAGGCAAGTATTTGTCCAGGATCGTTTGCCAGCTCAAATGAATTAGTAGAGTTGAGTTCAGTTTAATTACAGTTTTTAGTTCTTTAAATGCATTTTGTTGTTAAGTTCATCCTCCTTGTATCTTCTTTCTCTTCTCCTCTGCCTCCTCCTCCTACCTCTCCTTCATTCCTCCTCCTACATCTTCCTCATTCTCCTTGTCCCTCTTCCTCATTCACCTCCTCCCTCTTCCTCATTCCTCTTCCTTCCTCTTCCTCCTCCTACATCTTTCTCATTTCTTCTCCTACCCCTTTTGATCATTCCTCCTCCTAGCTCTTCCTCATTCCTACTCTTACCTCTTCCTCACTCCTCCTCCTCCCTCTTCCTGCTGCTCCCCCTTTTCCAACTCTTTCTTCTGTTCTTCATCCTCCTCCTTCTCCTTCTTCCACCTCCTCCTCCCTCTCCTTCTTCTTCCACCTCCTCCTCCTTTTTCCACCTCCTTCTTCTTCCTCCTCCTCCTCCTTCTTTCACTTCCTCCTCCTCCTTCTCCTTCTCCTTCTTCTTCCACCTCCTTCTCCTTCTTCTTCCACCTCCTCCTCCTTCCTCCTTCCTCCTTCTCCTTACCTCTTCCTCCTCCTTTGTCCACCTCCTCCTCCTTTGTCCACTTCCTCCTCATCCTTCTTCCACTCCTCCTCCTCCTTCTCCTTCTTCTTCCACCTCCTCCTCCTTCTCCTTCTTCTTCCACCTCCTCCTCCTTCTCCTTCTTCTTCCTCCTTCTCCTCCTTCTTCTTCCTTGTCCTTCTCCTCCTCCTTCTTCAACCCCCTCCTCCTCCTTCCTCCTCCTACTCCTTCTTTTTCCACATACTCCTCCTCCTTCTCCTTCTTCCACTCCTCCTCCTTCTTCTTCCACCTCCTCCTTCTTCTTCCTTGTCCTCCTCCTCCTCCTACTTTCACCTCCTCCTCCTCCTTCTCCTTCGTCTTCCACCTCCACCTCCTTCTTACACCTTCTCCTCCTGCTTCCTCCTCATTCTGCTTCTTCTTCCTCCTCCTCCTCCTTCTTCCACCTACTCCGTCTTCCTCCTTCTTCTGGTTCCTCCTCCTCCTCCTCCTTCTTCGTCCACCTCCTTCTTCTTCTTCCACCTTCTCTTCCTCCTTGCTCCTTGTTCTGCTTCTTCTTCCTCCTCCTTCTTCCACCTCCTCCTTCTCCTTCTTCCTCCTCCTCCTCTTTCTTTTTCCACCTCCTCCTCTTTCTTCTTCCACCTCCTTCTGCTTCCTCCTTCCTCCTACTCCTTACCTCTTCCTCCTCCTTCTTCCACCACCTCCTCCTTCTTCCACCTCCTCCTCATCCTTCTTCCACTCCTCCTCCTTCTTCCTCCTCCTCCTTCTCCTTCTTCTTCCACCTCTGCCTCCTTCTTCCACCTCCTCATTCTGCTTCTTCTTTCTCCTCCTCCTTCTTCCATCTCCTCGTTCTTCCTCCTTCTTCTGGTTCTTCCTCCCCCTCCTTCTCCTTCTCCTTCTTTGTCTACCTCCTCCTCCTTCTTCCACCTTCTCTTCCTCCTTGCTACTCATTCTGCTTCTTCTTCCTCCTCCTCCTCCTTCCTCCTCCATTTGTTGTATGCTTTTGTGTTGTTTGTTTTACTGCACAGCAAACTCACTACATAAACAAGCTGTTGTCCCGCAGAACTGCTTTGCAGTCAGTGCCATCATAGGGCAATGGCTGACGTGTGATACGAAGTTCTTTCATAGCCACAGATGTCAACAATCCAGTAGTGACTGAGAACCCTTGGTCTTGAGGGAAAGGCACATAATTTGGCGAATGAATGAAGACCTGAACACTGCATTTAATGCCTGATTCTGTTTTAGAACAGTTCAACCGCTTACCCTAAACCCAGTTTCTGGTGTAACCAAGTTCACATACTCATCAGTTTGGGCATACAAGATGAGTTTCAATCCAAAGTTTGGTCCCATGAATGCTTTCCTTGTGCGCGGAAAGAAAATGGTGTAGCAGGCACTGTAGAGGGGACTTTCCCATTGGCTGAAGTTGGCAGCAGAACAGAGAGCGCCTTGGAACGTACACTCTATCAGCATTTCTTTCAACTGATGACCTGCTTCCAGTAGGTTCAACTAAAAGTTACACTTTCTCCTTTAATGGGTGTATGTTGGTTTTCATTAAAAAGATGGGATGGCTGTGGCCGTTGTACCTACACCTGAATAGCAAGTTTGAATAAATGAAGAGCGAGTTTGGGTAAATGAATAGTGATTCCGATAAACGAATAGTGAGTTCAGGTAAATGAACAGTGAGTTAGGGTAAACAAACAGCAAGTTCGGGTAAACGACACTGTTTGTTTACTATAGTATTAGTAAAACAAAAATTAGTAATACTAGTGGCATTTTACCAGTAGTAAAATAATACTAAAAGTAAAATTAAGAGCCAATAATAAAGTAAAAATACATTTGATTTTACCAAATTCCATCAATAGTAAAATGTCCATTTAATCTTGTATGCCATACTATTTTACTAGTTTTCGGTAAATTCCAGCCAAATTCTTGATTAATTTTGCAATAAAAGATGTGCAGGCGCACTTTCGTTAGTCGAATTTCACACATTTTTTGTATCTAAAGTTTTTGGGAACCTCGTACCATGATAAAATTTAGCAACTATTTAGCACCAACATTAATTATTCATAAGATCCTGGCATCATTGATGCAAAATTGCCCCTAATCATTGAACGGCTTAGTTAGAAGTAAAGCTGAAGGTGTTAGCCGCCAAAACCAGGCCTATCTTAATATACTTATTGTACTTAATTTAATTAAACGTGGTAAGTAAATTATAATTAAATTATATTTAAAATAAATTTACTTAGCAACAGTATTTGGTACGCAGAAAACTGATACAATAGAGCACATGCTCTATTATTGCGCGGTAGCTAAAAAAGCTTAGAGAATGTTAGAATCACTTATTCTTGAAATTGAACACCAGGAGGTAACATTTGATCTAATCTCAGCACTATTCGGACAAATTCATGACCTGTTTCAAAAAAAATTGCAACGTTTCAACAGTTTTGAATCTATTAGACATTTATACAAAATAGTTTATATACAGTTTAGCAGGATGGGAAGTTAAAGATTTTTCTGACATGACCTTCAGGTCTTTTATAAAGGCAAGCTTGAAAACTGCACATTTGGCCAGCATAATGTTGTAGAAGGAAGATGCCTTTAGCGTAAACGATTGGGTAGCTTAGAGCAAGCAAAAGCAAGCCATACCTTTGTTTTGTAGAGCTGATCGTAGACAACATTAGAAATGTATTCACTGCTCAGTTCGGACATCAAATGAACAGCCTGCTCAGCTGTAAAATTACGGCGCGTTCCATTTTCGAACAGCCCCTCGGCCTGTCGCTTCGACCTTCCTCCAGCAGGCTTCCACCCACCTTTTGCTTGCATGGTCATCTTGGCCATTTCAAACATAGACAACAGTTGACTGAACTTTTCCTGGTTTGCATAGAGAAATTGCTTCCTGATCGGGTTGAGATTGCAGATGGTTATGGCCGGAAAGGTGGCCTCAGTGGCGTGTTGAATCTTGACTTGAGTGTAGGTAGTGTAGTCGAAGAACTTCTGGAACACCGTAATCACTTGGTAGACACTCACTCCCCACGCTGCCAGCAACGCCACCGACCAAACCATTCGCCAGAAGTAGCTGTCCCAACTTTTCTTCAGAAAAATTATGCCCAGCGCTGAGGTGTATTCGGCGAAGTCGTCGAGGTGTTCCTTGCGTGTTACCGGCTTGGTGGACATGGCGCATAAACAGGTGAACTATTGCTAGGTTAGCCCACACACTGGACTTAGTTGATTAGTGTTATTGACGACAATCGCCGCCTATTAAGTGATTAATCGGCGCAGCGTTTGAATGCTAGTGCGTTGGATCAGAGCTTTTAACTAATTTGCCTTACTTGGTGCCAGTAGGTGATGAGCGATTCATGGATCCAGACATGTAGACAAGTTCTTTTCTTACAAAGGCATAAGGTTTTGAGGGAGACATGTGCTTTGTGCACCAGAAGACACGTTCAAAAGAGTCATAAATATTTAGTACCCCTATTAATTGTCATTGCCAACTGAAATCAGGCAGCCATCAGGCAGACATGTAAAGTGGGGGGTCGGCGGAATCGGCCGGTATGGTGTGCGTTGGACATCTCTATGACCCCAAAGTAAAACCCTAAAACAGTTCCGCCCAACTCTCTCTGGGTAGCCAGCAATGGCCATCAGCGGTTCTCTTCGATCCGGCCATTTTCCATAGTAAAACTCGAAAACACACCAAACAAAAATGAATGTTTCTCCGGGGGGCTACCTCGCTCAGACATGTGCTATGCAGCGTTCGAAAGCTCACATCATGAGCTTTCAGAATCTGTAATAAAATTTGTGGCGATTTTTGTTATTTCAAAAATAATCGATCCCGAAATATCGATTTAGCACGATTTTGTCAGTTTTCATTGAAATGAGAGTTTCTCTGGGGGGCTACCTCAGTCAGACGCGTGCTATGCAGCGTTCGAAAGCTGACATCATTAGCTTTCAGAATCTGTAATAAAATTTGTGGCGATTTTTGTTATTTCAAAAATAACCGAACCCGAAACATCGATTGATCACGATTTTGTCAGTTTTCACTGAAATGAGAGTTTCTCTGGGGGGCTACCTCAGTCAGATGCGTGCTATGTAGCATTCGAAAGCTGGCATCATGAGCTTTCAGAATCTGTAATAAAATTTGTGGCGGTTTTTGTTATTTCAAAAATAATCGATCCCGAAATATCGATTTAGCACGATTTTGTCAGTTTTCATTGAAATGAGAGTTTCTCTGGGGGGCTACCTCAGTCAGACGCGTGCTATGCGGCGTTCGAAAGCTGACATCATTAGCTTTCAGAATCTGTAATAAAATTTGTGGCGATTTTTGTTATTTCAAAAATTACCGATCCCGAAATATCGATTGATCACGATTTTGTCAGTTTTCACTGAAATGAGGGTTTCTCTGGGGGGCTACCTCACTCAGATGTGTGCTATGCAGCGTTCGAAAGCTGACATCATGAGCTTTCAGAATCTGTAATAAAATTTGTGGCGATTTTTGCTATTTCAAAAATAATCGATCTCGAAATATCGATTGATCACTATTTTATCAGTTTTCAGCATCTCACTATAAGTAGCTAAAAACAAAATGGGATGACCAAATTGAGGTTTTCTGGCACGCCAAATTCATTGCCGACGCCCATTTACAGCTACGATCGCGTGATTAATCGATAATCGATACTTGATCGATTATCGATTTTTTGTTATGCAGATGACCTAACTAAAGTCTGTTCAAAAATCTTTGGCGCTGGATTCATCCGACAGTGTCCCGAATTTATGCGTGGTGTGAACCCTGTACATGTATATATGGATCTGTTCCTCTCATCAACGAGACTACTATACTGTTCTCGAAATTTGCATATTGAACTGTAGTTAAAAGCAGGAGGCCTGACAAAAAAATCGACACTTTCTGAAATTCAGGTGGACACCCTAATTTCGAGGTCAAATTTCTAGCAGAAATCAAAGTGGTAGAGCAAAACCAATGTAACCGCTGGATTCAGCATGTCCGAAATAATATAGAACCGTGAAGCTGAAATTGGTGGGAAGAGAAAAACCCCCATGTGTTCGATCTTGAATGAATTGTTGTGCTTAACTATGGGAGAGCAAAATTTTGACTGCTTGTCAGCGTTAGGAAATCGAGTGTAACTTTGGTAGGGTTGATCGTACACCCATATATGGTAGTATTTTCGAGATGCCTGAAGGTTGGGGAATGCGATAGTGTTTCCGATCAAATTAAAATTAAATAACAAAATTAAATTGTTTTGACCAAAATCACCAAGTAAATAGCAATTTCATAACAAATTAAATTTCTCGCGATGAGTACCAAACAAATTAAAATTATATTAAATTTCGTAAAATTGGCATAGAAATTTGATATAAATTTGATATGAATTTGATATAAATTTGCTTGGTTTGGCAGGTTCACTAACGAAAGTCTGGCTACAAAACAACAAGCTCAGTCCAAAGATGACCTTGTTCATGCTTATAGCTACTGTGGGCAGGTATTGAGAAAGTACCCAATACCAGGTATCAGGTACAGGTATTTGAAAAATATCCAATCAGGTATCAGGTACAGGTAGGTATTCATAAAAATACAGGTATCAGGTATTAGGTATCAGGTATTTTGTCAATGAAGTCAAAATCCGGATTTTAGCCGAAAATCGCTCAAAATGCCAATTTAGGGCTCAAAAGGCAGCTAAAATAAGTTTAGTTACAGTCATAATAGAAGCTTTTCGTTGTGAAACTGCACAAAATGCCAAAAGTCTGTTATCAAAATTATCTCAAGGGTGCGTACAGTACGTAATTGCTTCCAGATTCATCTATGGTTGTGTTGATCTACGCTAGTCAGAGTAAGGCCTTGAAGTATAACACCTTTTTCAGGCGTTTTTTCTCATTTGTCTTCGCCTCTACTCAATGGCTTGCTCAGAATTTTGCCATAAATTTTAGAAGGTAAGAAAATTTTGAAAAATTTGCCTTCAAAAACGCTTTTAAAAGCATTCTGAGTATTAGATTAACAGAAATTTTCAGTTTTTGTAGTATGAAGGGGCCTGGTTGGGCCGTTGCCCAACCAGAGCCAGATAATTTTGAAAAATTAGTCTTGAAACACACTTTTTTAAATGAACTCATCGGTCTAAAACTACCATTTGATGCCTTCTGTTTGTACCTGATACCTGTACCTGTTTCAGTCCAAAAATACCCAAAATCAGGTAGGTACAGTTCGAAAGTACCCGATCAGGTATCAGGTAGGTATCAGGTGGGTATTGCAAATCTACCTGATAATCAGGTACAGGTACAGGTATACGTGATCCACAGTACTTATAGCAAAGATATCAACTCATTAAATGCTGATTTGTAGACCATTTGTCGCCATCTAAAGAAAAGTCAACTCATTCTGGGCTACGCGACCCAGGTTTTGAGCTGTTTCCTCAGGAATCGAGTATTGATTTTAGCAAATTTATATTTAATTCATATCAAATAACAAATTTGTATCAAATTAAATTTCAGAATTTGGGTACCAAGCAAATTAATAGCAAGTTATTTTCATTTGAAGGCTGAGCAAGCAATTTAATAGATATTTAATTTCAAAATAAATTTACTCGGAAACACTAGAATGCGAATCTGGTATCAGCACAAAAATTAGCGCTTTGCCAAAAAAGTCAGGCCTCTTGCTTCTAACTAAAGTTCAATATGAAAATTTCGAGAGCAGCATAGTAGTCTCGTTGATGAGAGGAACATATCCATATATACATGTATGGGGTTCACACCACGCATAAATTCGGGACACTGCCAGATGTACCCAGCGCCAAAGATTTTTGAACAGACTTTAGTTAGTGATGTCAGTGGTTTTTGGGCACGCCGATTTCAACCACGATATTGGTTTAGAGCTATCATCGAGTTTTAATTCGATAATCGATATCGATTCATTATCGATTTTTGTTGTGCAACCAAACAAGGCACAAAGCTATAATGTCTGTGGTTTTCGGGCATGCCGATTTCAACCATTTTGTCGTTTTAGAACTATCATTTCAGTATAGTTCGATTATTAATATCGATTGATTATTGTTTTTTTACTGTGCAAATAAACAAACAAACCACAAGCTATGATGTCAGTAAACGGACACCAGCTTAGTTACAACAAGTAATGCAAGAAAACGCATAAGGCGGAAGTTGTTTTATTTTACCCATTCCACATAAAATCGATACTTGACAATCAATCGATATTGATAAATCGAACTAAACTGCAATGATAGCTCAAAAACGACATAATGGTTGAAATCGGCATGTCCGAAAACTACTGGCATTACAGCTTATGTGTTTTGCTATGTTTTTGAACAGCAAAAGATTCGATAATCAATCGATATCGATTATCGAATATCGAATGAAAACGCGATGATAGCTCTAAAACGACATCATGGTTGAAATCAGCATGCCCGAAAACCACTGACATTACAGCTTATGTGCTTTGCTTATTTGCACAGCAAAAAATCGATAACCGATCAAGTATCGATTGATCACGTGATCGCAGCTGTAAATGGGCGTCGCCAATCAATTTAGCGTGCCAGAAAACCTCAATTTGGTCATCCCATTTTGTTTTTTAGCTACTTCTAGTCAGATGCTGAAAACTGATAAAATCGTGATCAATCGATATTTCGAGATCGATTATTTTTGAAATAACAAAAATCGCCACAAATTTTATCACAGATTCTGAAAGCTCATGATGTCAGCTTTCGAACGCTGCAGACCACGCATCTGAGTGAGGTAGCCCCCCAGAGAAATTCTCATTTCAGTGAAAACTGACAAAATCGTGATCAATCGATATTTCGGGATCGATTATTTTTGAAATAACAAAAATCACCACAAATTTTATTACAGATTCTGAAAGTTCATGATGTGAGCTTTCGAACGCTGCATAGCACACATCTGAGTGAGGTAGCCCCCCAGAGAAACCCTCATTTCAGTGAAAACTGACAAAATCGTGATCAATCGATATTTCGGGATCGGTAATTTTTGAAATAACAAATATCGCCACAAATTTTATTACAGATTCTGAAAGCTCATGATGTCAGCTTTCGAACGCTGCAGACCACGCATCTGAGTGAGGTAGCCCCCCAGAGAAATTCTCATTTCAGTGAAAACTGACAAAATCGTGATCAATCGATATTTCGGGATCGATTATTTTTGAAATAACAAAAATCACCACAAATTTTATTACAGATTCTGAAAGTTCATGATGTGAGCTTTCGAACGCTGCATAGCACATGTCTGAGCGAGGTAGCCCCCCAGAGAAACATTCATTTTTGTTTGGGGTGTTTTCGAGTTTTACTATGGAAAATGGCTGGATCGGAAAGAACCGCCGATGGCCATTGCTGGCTACCCAGAGGGAGTTGGGCGGAACTGTTTTAGGGTTTTACTTTGGGGTCATAAGGATGTCCAACGCACACCATGCCGGCCGATTTCGCCGACCCCCCACTTTACATGTCTGCCCGATCTCGGTTGGCAATGACAATTAAGTGGAACCCATGTTTACCTTACTAGAGTTAAAAATTTTCAATCGTTCAGCAATTTAGCATGTCTGCCTGCCCAGTTTGTCCATCTGTCTGCTCCGTTCATCCGTCCATATGTCTGTCTGGTCTGTCCAGTCTGTGTCATCTGTCTATCTGTCCGTCCATCCGTCGGTCCGTCTCTCCGTCCGTCTGGGCGACCCTGTGTTTGTTCTGATTAACAGTTGCCTCTCTGTAGAATGTAATGTGCTGTACAATGTATCTTGTTTTAAGTGCATAGTCTACTCAGCTCAGAGGGTATCGTACTTCCTGCATTTTGCAGTTCCAATGTCGAGTTCGTTTGAATATAAGTTTTATAATAATAATTCAGCGGAAATACAATCAAGCTTCTGATTAGTGTTGTTATCTGTGTTGTCTTGCGGAAACAAGTATGTACGCTTGGCTATAAATATGTTTTGTGAAGCTGTTTGTTATGAAGCCAGGATGTTTTGCTTGACAACGTAACTATTTTCAATCTGCTTATCAAACTGTCAACAAACTAACGAAATATAAAGTCTGAGAGTGGAGACTTTGCTCACCCAGTAGCACGCCCTTTTATTGCCCAAGGTAGTCCACTTTACAACGAGAAAAAAATAATAGACATACAGTAGCTCAACCATTCATTTGTTTGGCTCTTCAGAGCTTCCAAATGCGTTTTCTTGTGATAACTTTGCTCGTGGCGGCCGTTCATAGTGGTAAATAATTTATTCGTAATTTACTAATAAAATAACTGTTTCTGTCGAACTTTAGCCCAGCACAATAACTTGCTGATCAGGCTCGTAAAAAGATCAACTGAACAGCCCATCTGCAATATAAAATGCTCTGGTAAGTTTAACTAACTGGTGCATTGACGCGCCGCGCAATGCATGCTCTTTTGATGGCTGAGACAAAATTAGGGATGCAAAGGTCTAGCAGAAAAAATTGTTCAAAAACCGGTATTTTGTTAAAAGTGCTTATTTGCACCAGTGTGGTGCATTGTTAAATTCTGAAACTAGGTAAAGTAATACTAGGTAAAATGCTCGGACCACAAACTAGGTAAAGTAATACTAGGTAAAATGTTCGGGCTGCAAACTAGGTAAAGTAATACTAGGTAAATCCATTGAAAACTAGGTAAAACTAGGTAAACCATTCAAATTATTAAATTATGCAGAAATACAGGGTGTGTCACTTCACGACAAAACGGATTCCTACTGCTGAGGGGCAACAAGACTTTTACAAATGAAGTAACCAAGCATGTGTGGCACCAGAAAAACCGCGTTAGGTTAGCCCTGAGCAGTAGGAATCGGTTTTATTATGAAGTGCAACAGAATAATAAGAATCGCTCTTGTTCATAGCCAAAATCTGTTTTGACTTTGAGTGCAAATATCTCAGGAACCAAGCATCATATCTTAATAAAATTTAATCTCCACCAAACTTTCAACAATTAATTTATCTTTCATATAAAATAGGACTCACTGAAATCGGTTGAGATTTACGGCTGCTACAGTAAAAAATCTGCTGGGGTGTTTTAATCTCTGTTGTTCACTGCCAAAATCTCTGTTTTGAGTTTGAAGGAAAATATCTCAGGAACTAAGCATCGTACCTTAATAGGGCCTTCATCAGTCTTTCAAGAATTTATTTATCTTTCATTTAAAGCAGGATTCATTCAAATCGGTTGAGATTTGCGGTTGCTACAGCAAAAAATCTGCTGGGTTGTTTTTTTTTGACGCACCCTGTAGATTATTTGACGACAATCGCATTTAAATAACGGAAGCGCAATCTAAATCTGCCGAATACTCTATGCATTGACGTTTTTATGGATCATCAGTAACTTGATTAAGAATCTTGGAAGAAAGTTACGATAGAATTGCATGCGAACATTTTCATTTATTATCATAGTTCTCATTTGTGCGCAGTTAACAAACTTTCCTATTCAGCCTAATTGCCTTCACGGTTGAGTAAATTTCCAGCTTTTTTGCTTCAGGTTTACATTTAGGCTTAGAACACCAGGACTTAGCCGTAGATTCAGACTACGCCTTTGCCCTAACCTCAGGCTTAGGGTCTAGGGAAATGTGGTAACTGCGCACATATTAAATTGGCGTAAACTTCAGCGGGCGGCGGCGAGCCGATCGATAGTTTGCGTGTACTGTATGTAGCTTTGTATAATCAGGTCATGGCCGTTTCTTCAACTAGGTAACTAGGTAAGGGATTTTACCTAGTTTACCCAGTTTCTTAGAATTTTTAACTGGGTAAAGTAAAACTAGGTAAAACACTGTGTCCGGAAACTAGGTAAAGTAATACTAGGTACTTTTCTCGAAAAATAACTAGGTAATACTAGGTATACCTAGTTACCTAGTTACCTAGTTAAAAAGTGCGCCACACTGATTTGCACTCGGGTACAGCTGGGACATGGTCATTATTATCATTTTTTGTAATGTTCGTCTTTGAAATTTTAACTGTAAACAAATGTATGCGATGAATTTGTGAAGTCCTTTTTTCACCTTATTTTTGCCTAGTACTAACTAATACAGATTGTACTGTTTGTGTAGTGTATATATATAGCTTTTGCTGGCTGAATAGATAAGAAACCATCAATACGCGGTCATATACAAGCAAACATTTGCAGAGAAAAGGCGTTTAAGGGTCTAAAGTACATAGGCATCATGTTATCTGAAACGATGACTTTCTATTTTAGGCCATAGACATTACTTTGACGCGGGAAAATCATATACTTTTGAACTGAAAACCGAAAACAACATCGCTTTGGCTTATGGAAAGGCCACTGATGACCGCCAGAAGAAAGTGACGCAATCGGCTACAGTCACTGTCCATGCGAAAACCGTGTGCGATCTCAGTGTTAAGGCGAGTTTTTAGGCTGCTCTTCTCTTGCCTGTCATGTTTAATTGAAATAGGCCTAATTAAACTAATGGAGTTAAACCGATTTTAGCTGTCAGATGTGAAGATCGATGGTCTAGCCGTGAATTCCAATTGGAAATCTGAACTAGAAAGCAAGCCTCTAGGAGTTTCTTGGGATTATGGCACTGTCGAACACATTTGTCCGGCTGAAAACGACCCAGTTTGGGTGGTAAATTTCAAGCGCAGTGTGGTATCGATTCTCCAGAACTCTGGAACTCTAGCTACAGCCATCAATTTGGATGCTGAGGTATGTGTTAGATACAAGAGCTTTGTTCAGAATCAGATAGATATCATTGATTTAGACTGGAGTTAACGGCAAGTGTGCGATTGAAAGTGTCACAGTGGCTGGAAAGACACTGATCAAGAAAAAAGCTCTCAACAAATGCGAATCACCTACGAATCGAGCGGTAAACAGGGGAGTGGACTATTATCTCAGTGGGGTAAGTAAGAAAATTTCGATCATTCAACCAACTCTATTACTGTCTTTCTTAAGGGTGATCAATGGTACAATGGATTGCAAACTTGCACACACAAAACTACACACAACCGCAACAATGGTCAGTTGAAGAGTGTTGAGTGCAAAGACGAATACGACTTTGCTCGGTCCAAACGCAGCAGAAAAGTTGAAACAGCTCAGTTGACAAGTTCTGCCACCCTGACTGCAAAGAGCGAGGGATCTGTCGGTAAACCAGTCTAGGTTCTAGCGAGTCTTCTAGAGATAAGGATGTGCAAATTTTAGACCCAACGCTGTTCACTGCATTCAGCTCCGACTCCACTGCATCATTGATGTATGAAGACCAAGGGCAGCAGTACAAAGATCCGCACGCTGGTGCCACACAGAAAGCTAAATCGGTCATTCAGAAGTACTCAGATGAGATTTGTGGAAAGGGAGTGAAGGCCACTGTAAGTTTTGCAAGGCTAGTCTAAATCCATCTACATGCATGTATTTGCAGACCCCATCTCTGTTCAATGAGCTGGTCACCGCTTTGCGCTCTATGACTGAACAGCGTGATTTTGACAGTCTGAAGTCGACTTCCTGCGAAGAAGTAAAAGGTTTCGTGGCTGATGCGCTGGCAGCGTGTGGCACTGAAAGCTGCGTCAGTTACGTGCTCACCTATATAAGCAGCCCTCGCGGGCACCATCTACCAAAGTTCTCTCAGTTGTACTCATCGCTTGCTTTTGTACCAACAGTCACCAGCAACATGGTCAAACAGAGTGTCGAAACGGTTCTAAACACTGACCACCTGTTGTTAGGTATACTGACTACCTCTCCCTCAGTAAACAGTCCATTCAAACTATTTTGTCTTTCTAGGCATACTTGGAGCTTCATCCATGCTGCACACCTTCTGTCGGCAAAACCCGAACTGTCTCCAAGATCAACATTTCAATATGGCCATGCAGATGCTACAGGCAAAGCTGGGCAATAAATGCAGCACTTCATCGTTTGGAGACAGAAACAGAGTATTGATGTTAGTTGGCTGAGTAAAACCACTAATTCGGTCAATTCTAGATGGTGGTGTACTTGAAAGCAATTGGAAACGTAGGTTATGACAATTTATTGGTGCCAAAGCTCACGGAATGTTATGAAAAGTCGGACAATCCTCTGGTAGTGCGCCTCGCGGCCATTGATGCACTACGAAGGATGCCTTGTGAGGGTCAAGTGGACTCGTTGTGGACGTTGGTCAAGAACTCAAAGAATATCGAGCTCCAGGTTGCGGCATTCCTGCAGCTGGCCAAATGTGCTGACAACAACTTCATAACTACTCTGGAAAAGGAATACAGCCAACTCGGTGCCAACAAACAATGTAAGCTAAGAGATAATGTCACTCCATAATTGCACATATGTGTTTCAGTGAAGAGTTTCATTTATTCTTTCGTCAAATCCAAACGTTCCAATCGCGATCCAAGTCAAGATGACGTTCGAACTGTGTTTTCGCAAATCGATCCTAATGTAATTTCTACACCACCTGGTTTTGACCTGAGGCAGACCAGCTCCTTCCTGAATATGGGTAACTTCTACCCAAAGAAGAATCTTGGTGCGCAGTTCGAGAAGTCGGCAGTTTTTGCTGAAAACAGTATGATGCCTACCAGTGTGGCTGGAAATGTCACTGTACAGTTGTGGGGAACCAGGTAAACAAATCTATAGAATAATCGCCTATTATGCTTACTGTTGTTTGGTATTGGGTTTTCCGTTTGTGTATGTGTATGTGTATGTGTATGTGTATACACATTTACCTTCAAATGTGTATGGTAATTTGTGTATACACATTCAACAAAACAATGTGTATTTTTGTGTATATTTGTGTATGTGTATTGTACTGAAAATGCAAATTTTTTGGTAGATTTTGGGCCAGAAATGCTAAGAAAATCAAATCTCTCAATGTCTGCTGCTTTAAACCTTGGATAGCTTTGAAATCGAGTTACTTAGACTATTTGAAGGCATTATTTGGATATCTACCGTTTATTACTGCAGCAAAAACATCGAAATTTTACGATTCTGTTCGAAATTTTATCGACTTTTGCTGATCAAATACACATACACAAAAATACTCATTTCGAGTAGTGTTTGTGTATGGTAATGTGTATCTGAATTTTCAATGTGTATGTGTATGTGTATGTGTATACACATTGAAAAAACAATGTGTATTTTTGTGTATGGTAAATGTGTATGTGTATACACAAACAACAGTAATTATGCTAGAACATTTTTAAGTGTGAACTTACTTGAACTTGGATTTCGTCAAGAGGGTCTTGAGCACTTGTCCACTGCAATGTTCGGACCACGCGGGTACTTTACCAACCATCGTGAGTGGAAAAGAGTGAAGAAGCAAGGAAAGGTATGCAATCGTTGTTCTTCTGAGGTTGGAATCCTCATAGCCGAGCTTCGAAATACTTGGAGTCAAGACTCCAATCCACTGATTGGCTACAATTGGAAAATTTTAGGAAGTTCCACTGTTCTTGTCTGGCAGTATTCGTTTGTATGGCAATGACTTGGCTTATATATCAACTGAAGACAAACAGCCAGTCAAGCATATCTCAGGGGCATTCGCTCTGAAAAACTTACTTCAGCTGTTGGCAAAGCAGAACAAGGTAACTCATACAACTGGTGATTATAAACAATTGTCAACCTTGTTTCAGTTTAATTGGAACCACAATTGTCTATTGTCTGATGACCACTACCCCATTCCCAGCATCAGCGGTCTTCCATACTTCTTCGATTTTATGACCACTTCAAGCACAAAGGTCGAACTAATGGGTCAGTACGACATTGCCAAAGCGATTGATGGAAAAGCTGAGTTCAAAATTGACGAGGTCTTTAAGCGAAGGTATGCCGTTTATTCTGTTTCCGGTTATATTATACAAGCTTTTCTAGTTATGCCTTTGAGATGAAGGTGGGATTTTCACTGCAAGCTCGTGATTCAAAAGAAGGAGTCGAACTGCCTGGTGTGATACACTCTTCAATAGCAGCTGAAAGCAGTATTCAGTTGCTCAACAAAAAACTGACTGCCAAGATCACTGTACCAGACGATCGAATCGAATTGTTCTCTGTGCATGGACTGTACTCATTTCTTTATTACTAATGTATGCTGTCCTATAGAGATTAAATACTTTTTAGAGAGAAACACTACCCAGATCTGAAGAATACAGAATCGAAGGAGTTTCTGGGCTTCAAACTCAAGTCCTCACAAGGAAAGTCAAGAATCGGAGAGAAAGAACTGAACAGCTATGAGTTAGTTTTGGAAAAGACCGATCCAAAACTGAAGTCTTATGATCTAGAGATGGAGCTCGGGGTGTACAGAGATGTAAGACCAAATTTGACTGCATTTTTTATGTATCACCAGCTATTTTCAGTACCACTACCCAAAACGATTTTTGTTCAATACACCAGGGACTACTGTAGACAGGGAGGTTCGCATGGACTTGGCAGCCACTCAAAGTTCACTGAGACTTCATGTGCGTTCCCCTGGAAGAGACCTCCTGCTTGAGGTAGAAACGAACCCAGGGTACAGGAGGACAATGATCTTTTGTAGGGTTCAATGACAAAAGGTCCAAGGGGATCAACAGGAAACTTAAAACTTAAGGTCAATAGACAACAAGAGCATACAGTTCAAGTGACATTCACTGAGAATGGTCCGAAAACAACAGTGGTGTTTGATGGCAGAAAACGTGATGGACAGCCAGTGAAAGTGGAAGCTTCGGCAGAATGTTACAAAGACCCCAAGCGAATTTTGATGCTCTGCAATGAGAACTCACTCAAGATCACTGGACTGGACCCGAAACCAACCGAGATCAATTGTATGGTTCTCAGTAGAGTGCGAACAATACCTAAAAAACCCAATACCCCAATACCCAATACCCAATACCAATACCTGAGACCCCCAATACCCCAATACCCAATACCCAATACTTGCGTAGCTGGGCCAAAAATTTCATTTCAGTGGACAGGTACACTCTAGTTGCGTACACAAGATTTTTGGCACTGCAATTAAAATTTTTAAGAGGCTAGTTGGGCCGCTGCCCAAGCAGGGCGAGAAAATTTTGAAAATTAGCCTTTCAGAAAGCATTTAGGCGTAAAATTAGCGGAAATTAACAGTTTTGGTACTTAATATTTCGTAATTCAGTCGTGTTTCTTACTTCCGGCGATTATTTTCCTAACTGGGCAGGAAATTGTGCACCACCGCAATAGCCATGGGTACATACGGTGCTAGTACATTACGGTACATTAGATTACATTACATTAGAAATGAGATAAACCGAAAACGACGTCGTCTTAGGGGGAGGTGTCCCCTAGAAACGACGCAAGGCGATTTTGGGGTAGGGGGCTCCGAAAAATCGGGATTTTCGAACGACGTCGTTTATGGACGCTCCTTAACGCGAAAACAGCTTGCTAAACCGAATCATCGATCAACTTTTTCGATTTTTTCAGATCACTTTTTCAGATCAACATCGATTTTTCTCTATTTTATTTGTCCAATTTAGTATTGGGTATTGGGGGGTAAAAACCCCAATACCCAATACCCAATACCCAATACCTGGAAAACACCCCAATACACCCAATACCCAATACCCAATACCCAATACCAGTTCGCACTCTAGTTCTCAGTATAAATTTGAAACGAAAAATTAGTCCATTTCAGTCATTGTTGATCGTGAGAATGCCACTGTGGATTGGAAGAGTCCTGGATGCGATGGCGATGCATCGGTGGCTCACGTTTCAGATGGAATTGGTAAAGCTTCAGATGTTTGTAGTTTAATACAAAAAGAATAACGTAAGATCATTTGTTTCCGAATTATCACTCTGGATAATTTTACAAATTATTGTAGGATTGACACGAAAAATTAGAAACATTCAATAGTAATCAAAAATTTTCGACTCCTAAATACCCAAATGTTTCTCAGCATATCCTGACATAACCAAGCGCTCGAAGTACCTTCGTATGAAGGGAAGTTACAAAGACCTAAAAGCAAGTAAAAGGTACTTTCTCGACTATGAAATGGATCGAAAATCTGAAGAACGAAAAGGATACTTCAAGGTTAATCAGTTAATTAATTTTAGAGAATTGACTAAAGCATCAGCTTTTAGCTGGATGAAGTCACCAAGTGGAGTTCGTCAATGTGGGCTGACTATGACTTTGCGTCTACCACCAAGATCCTGTACAACAAGCCCAAGCTTGACTTTGACTATTTGCTTGAGTACGGAAAGTCACCAAAACGCAAGGGAGAACTTCACCTTGATATACAGGGTCCGGGTCCCCAGTCAAAGATAATGTTCCTGGAATTGTCTGGAAAGTGTCCAGAATTCGATGCACGTTTCTATGCGGACTTGCAACCAGTATTACTTTATTAACTTGCTGACTTAGGTTAAATAGGACTAAATCAGACAGTTTCAGACTAAGCCAAATGAGCACAGATGCGTGATTGAAGCAGAGTGCAAGAAAACGAACCGAAAGATTCGAATCGTCACCGATGTTCACAAAAAATGTGGCCCCGATGGCTTCAAGTACATGATCAATTCAGTTGGAGAGAAGACTGGAAATCCGAAAAAATTACAGTACCATCTTCTTGCATTTTTTGTTGTGACAATTCACGCATTGTGTTACAGTTTGCATGCTGAAGCTCGAAAGCAACAGGGGGACTCGAAATTCGCCTTTTACCTGAAGGAGGGACAACACAGTTTGTATGATCTGAACCTCGAGTTAAAAAAGAAGCAAAAAGCATTCACAGTGAACGTAAGGAGAAATGGTGAAAAACCATATTTTAGTGGATTCTCTTTCAGTCACATGCAAAGAGCGATGCTGCTAAGTTTGAGTATGAACTCAGTGGAACTGCAGGTAGACTGTCTAGTCCGCAGGGTGCATTTGAAGGTAACTTTGAACTAAAACGGAAGAAGAGAAGGGCGGCTACCTTTGTTCTCAAAGTACCGAAGAACTGGAAAAGCAATGCAGTGGTATGTAATCAAGCAGTTTGGCATGATTACTCTTGCAAAATCAGATGCAATTTGCAGTTCGACGTAGACCTGAAGTATTCGCTTGACACGCCTCTTCAAAGACAGCTAAAGGCTGAATACAAAAGCACTCAGCCTAGATCAATTGAAGCCATTCTGATTTCGAAACTGTCACGCAATGAGTACAAGTATGAACTAAGGAACAGCCACTTAGGACAACGCCTCCACAACATCCAGAACCACACTTTCTCGAGGAATAAGAAACCTGTGAGTACTCTCCTCTATGTTCTCCTTGCAAGCAAAACTCTGATGTCGTTTAGCTTGTGGCGCTGAGCTATGAACTATGGGATCGCGACAGATCGGCGCGGAGTCAAGATTTCGGTGGAACGATCAGCTATCAGACCTTTAAGCCTTGGAATGAACAGCATTTTAGGTAGACATTTACTTCGTCGAGTCTATTACCCAATCTGTTATAGGGAATAGGTTTCAAAAATTTTGGACGGGTGTCCCGGGACAAAATGTAAATATAGTGTTATTTGTTAATGTCCCTTCCTGCTTGGTTTTTAGCAATAGATTTTATTCTAAAAGCTACAGTAGAGTCCCTGATAAGAAATATCCAAATCATAGCCAAAAATGTTTTGTTTTTCAGTTCCTCGGACAGCTGGGACACCCCACGATCTTTTCAGACCCTTTTGATTGGGTTGCCCTGCCTACAAGCAACCTTCCTCTTACTGCCATTAGGTGCAATAGCAGCGCCGGTTCAGTTCCTATTTACCTACTAGCCATCACCGGATATCGGTGGCCTTTACGTCAACTACTTCCAGTCGCTTCACCCGGTTTCGAACCCACAAACAACCGCTCTCATGGAGGTCGGGGCTGTCATGACGCACGGGATAGCGTAAACTACCCGTGGCCAAGGCGCGACAAGATGTACTATGTATGTGTATTCTCTATTCTAGTGGAACGCTAAAACATTTTTACCGGGGAGGACCCAATCCCACTGGTGATCTTCTGCACTCAAAGTTCGAGATCGGATGTGTGCCAGAAGGATGCAAAGAGAAGATTCTTGCTGTAGTCAGAGTGCGACATGAGCAGGAGCCCAAGAAAGTTCGTCATTTATTCAGCAAATTCATGCTGGGTCCCTATGGATACAGCAGAATTGGAACCATCAACTTTGGAGCGACTGATCGTAATGCGCTTTTTGGGCACCAACATACAAAAGTAGGCTTGTTTACTTGGAATGGATTTGTTCTTCACTTCTGGCCGGCGAACTATGAAATGGCAGATTCAGAAGATTTAGTGCCTCTTCAACTGTTTCGCCCCATTGTGTATTAGATTAAATACTTTTTCTTTATTTTAGGCATCATTTGAAAGTGAGCTGTGGTGGGAATCGAACAGGAAAATCGTGGAGCACCAAGATTTTGAATATGACAAACGACAGAGATTCCTAACTTTCAGAAGTTCTCTGAACACTCCCTTCGTAGACCTGAAAAAAATTACATACAAGATAGATATCGGATTCAGAGATAACGCCAACTTTACTGTAAGCAGTTCTTTTTCTTTCTATACACGTAACTGGACGATGGGGCAAGCAGATAGGATTTTAGCAGTTTTAGTGTCTGAAATTCTGAAAAATTTGTAACAATTTGCTGAAAAAATTACTGGTCGGAAAATCGTCAGGGGGCCGCGTCAGTGGCTCAGTGGGTAGCTCGCTGCCTCTGAGTCACGGCGGCCGCTGCATCCCTAGTGGTTGTAGTGGTTCATCCTCTCGGCGTGGCAAGTTTCTTGCTGCAAAGAGTTGGTCGTCGGCACAACGCTCCACCCAGGCCACCGAAAACTGGTTACAGTGAGTAGGTAAAATGGGAACCAACTGGATCTGCCGTTGCACCGAAAGCCGCTCCTAAAAGCATGCCGCGTTGGAGGGAAGATCAACGACGTTAGGAGCTGTCTGAGAGACCAGCAATAAGGCTGATACCGGTTTAGTGCCACTGGCCGGGGCGGCCGTTGGGAGCTGTCAGCACCATGACGTCACCACGCCAGGCACTCTCTTAGTACCTGGCGCCCAACAGCATGGCTTGAGTGGCTTGGCAGTGAAAGAAGGGCAAACGTCCGAGATGACGAATCACGGGGAAGCGAAATGGACCTCGAGTCTGATCGCAGGCCGTAAGGACATCGGATCGGATCGGAATCGTCAGGGGTCCCGATTGGGAGCTGGCCTAAGTTGGATGGGGGCAGACCCCAGACCCCAGACCCCATGTTACAGTATGGTCCTTTCAGCTCGTCAACCTCAGACTGATGACATTGTATCGCACTTCTTTTTAGTATGAACAGAATGACCAACAACTCTTGAGACTCGAACTTCAGCGCAAAAAGAGAGAGGACATAAAAGAACTGAGAATCTTTACCACTGGCAGGATAAAAAATGGAAAGCTTACTTGGCAGGATGTGACTAAGTCTAAGGACCATGGAAAAGCAATTACAATGGAGTGGAATAATGAGAACAAGGTTGGTCTGGGCAGCTCTAATCATGCTGCAAATAGTAATGGTGATTATTTTCAGTTCTTTGTCCAGTACAACTTTAAATATGATCAGCAATACCAACTAAACGCTGTGATGGTAGCAGCCTCAGCCAAATCAAAGACCGTTGATTTCCAAGCAAAGCTGGACACCAGCTTTGATCTGGAAACGGAGAAAATGCACGGCGACTTTATTATGGATTTGGACGCTCGCAATAAGTACCAAATCGTCATTGACTTGGATGGCAAAACTGCAACTGGCAGCGCAACGGTCAAGACTCCGAGTCTGCAAGTTGAAAATGGCAAACTTGACGTAAATTAGCGCGTTTGCTCAACAGAACGCCAATTTTGATTTGATTTTAGGTGAAGAGAATCGGAGATGAAAAGAAGTACCAAATTGCAGTGAAACGGAATGGTCAAAAGGTCGACAGCCTCAGCATTGAAATCTTCCTATCCAGATATGCCGAGCGCAAGTTTGAAGTCAAGTTGGATGATCCAACTAATCCATTCCAACTGGTGCTGGCTAAATCTTACAGTAAACCGCGTTTTGGCCTAATATTTTTTAGTGAACTGAACTATTTCAGAGGATGGCAATAAGCGGAAAGCAGTAATGCTAACTATGCATCCAGATAACGCAGCTAAACGCAGGGAATATGGATTCGATCATAGAATAGAAAAGCATAGTGGTGTCAGAGGGAGACTGCACGACTACAAATGGCGTTTCAATAAGAGATATATGAACCTTAAGGTCACATCATACCGGAACATTACGATTGAACTACAGTGAGTGATTCATACATAACTATACCATACCCCCTTCGAGCAAACCATCTAACTTTGGGCTAATTCTTGTCGAGCTAATTTGATTTTTTGACGAAATTGTGACTCGCTAATCCGATGAGGGCGTTCCGATTAGAAATTCGTCGTTCGGGCTCGGTGGGAGGATTACAAATGACTACGAACTGAAACCGCTTACAAGACGCCATTCCGATTTGATTTTATTTCGAATTAGACCGCTATTAGATATCAATTGTAATCATACATGCCGAAATCAAAACCAATCAGATCCTAATCGGCTCCAGATTTGAAGAACTCGGCTAATCGCGCCGATTTCAATATTACGCCACAGAGAGGATTGGAAACGCTAATCCGGTAGCAGTTCCGATATTGACTTACGATATTGTTCCTAATCGGGACAGTACTCCAATACCGCGCTAATTTTCATACGCCATATGGCGTGGAGTCTTCCCAAAAGGGATACTGGTGATTTTTTGTTCTCCAGACCAACTGATGACCCGACGCGTGCACCTACTGCGCTCAAAATTGAAGACAAAGAAACAAACATTGGAGGACAAGATGGTCAGGAAAAGGATGAGTGGTCGTTTAAAATAACTGATCCTAGAATGAGAAAGGTAAATATTCAGACAAATTCTAATCTATGTAATTAGAGCCGTGTTTAGCCGATCACCCTCACATTTATGTATGACCGTACTTCAATCCATAAGTGTATGTCTCGTATTTGCACTAAGAACTATGGATTTGCTTTGGCCTACAGTCAAGAAAAGGATAAAGAGTTCAGGATAAATGTGGCCCGTAGCTATAAGCAGATCATTTTTGCTCCTCATTGGACGCGATACGAGATCCTGATCGAGCACAAATCCTCCAACCTCCATCAAAAGTTCTGGATAGATCGAAAGGAGTTCATTTATGCTGTGGGAGCTGAGTACAAAGATAAAGCTGGTCAGGTGAAATCCTATGAAGGAAAACTTTATACAGCTGAAGGCGTTAGAGGTAGACCTGATAGACAGATTGTGGTAAGGATTAGTTTGCTTGATCAATGGAGCTCAACATTCATCTGTTTAAATTCAGCTTATTACACCTGAAGGCACGTACATGATGCCGTTGAAGTTCTGGAAAGATGACGGCAAAATAATGAAGAGTTTCTTCACCTTCAGCAAAGATCGCCGCCCTACCATCTTTGTGCACTTTACATTCGATCGGAGTACTAGTCTGGCTACCTTTGAAATAAGAAAAAGTGGTACGCACTAGGTACCTTTCCTTGAGCCAATGCGTTTCTAAAAGTAAATCAACTTTGCAGAAAAGGCTGATGTCATCTTCCACATGTCTACTAAGAAAATCAACAAGGACAAGTATCTCATCAAAGCCTGGCACTCTGAGAAAGGCAAACCCATCAGCGATGTCGAGGGCTTTGTGGTTTTGGAGAATATGGACAAACTGAAGTTTGTCTCCTATATTCGACCTGGTCTTGACAAGGAACTTGCTGTAATTACATTTGCTTCTACTACTTTGAAGCCGTGCACATTTAACTTTCAGCATGCAGCCAAATCATTGTGGGCAGATGTAAGGAAACTCTCGGGAAAGTTGGTAGAAGGGCAAAAAGTGGAGACGCCTGTGTTCCTGGTCCAGTTGCATCAAGCGGCCAAGCCTATGTTGGTGGATTGGCAACAGGAGAGCGGGTTTGTTGTTGTTGTTGTTCATCGTCATCATCATCATCATCGTCATTGTCATTGTCATGTCATCATCATCATCATCCATCATCGTTGTCATTGTCATTGTTGTTGTCGTTGTTGTTGTCATTGTCATTGTCGTTGTCATCATCATCATCATCATCATCATCATCATCATCATCATCATCATCATCATCATCATCATCATCATCATCATCATCATCATCATCATCATCATCATCATCATCATCATCATCATCATCATCATCATCACCATCATTGTTGTTGTTGTTGTCATTGTTGTTGTCATTGTTGTTGTTGTTGTCATTGTCATTGTCATCATCATCATCATCATCATCATCATCATCATCATCATCATCATCATCATCATCATCATCATCATCATCATCATCATCATCATCATCATCATCATCATCATCATCATCATCATCATCATCATCATCATCATCATCATCATCATCATCATCGTCATCATCATTGTTGTCATCATCACTGTCCTTTTGGACTAGGAGTGATTGCAGTGAGAGAAACTTGCCTAGGAAGTCATAATTTTCAGCAAGGTCACAAGTCAACCAGATGTCAAAAAAGCTACTGAAGAACTGTCTTCGTATGCAACGCTGGGCAAAGATATTGTGATGACGGCTGGTGGGGTTGCTGAGAAAACCTGGCAAGGCTTCTCTGAATCCGGCAAAGAGATGGGCAAAGTTTTTGACTTGGTAGAGAATCTACAATCGTTCTCAGAGAAACTATTCACTATTAACGACAGACTTTTTCAGACCAAAGGCAGTTTCGGTAAATTGGGAGAGAACCTGCGCAAGTTGGGTGAACCGTTGGAGGATTACTGGAGAGAAATTGTTCAAACTGCTAAAGAGGCTAAAGTTAAAGCTGGACAGCTCGGCAATGCTACCAAGGAGTTTTTGAAGTTGGAACAGCTTTCAAGTAAGTTTTCTTTTACAAAATACAGACCTTTATGCTGATTATTCCGCAGAAGCCATACACGATGCGATGACAAAGAGCACAGCTGGAAAAAGAATAAACGAATGGCTGAAAGAAGTGGACATGGATATCGATGCATGGAAGAATGACCTTAGAGAACAATGGAATAAAGTCAAAGAAAAGTTGAAACTTGGTTCAGTGGTAAACTAAAATTTGCTCGCTGACTATAATGATTACAGCTTCCTGACTATACTGTATATTGAATTTTGCAGAAGAGGGATCCAGAACTGGGGATGTACGAAGCCGAAGTGAAACTTCCACAGGACGTGCACTCTCTGCGTGATCTGAGGCACCGTATGAATCCAGCCAAGATCAAGAGTATGGTGAAGGTATGGAGTGAATAGTTCAGTGTGGTAGAAAATTCATATGCTTGCGATTCAGGATCACATTCCTTGGTGGGCTGAGCACTTTTCTGCAGATTCATCGGAGGAATCTGGTGATTCATCAGAGCAGATGTTTTTCTTCTAACTCTGTGCTCTTTATTGTTTGGTGAACAACAGTATTTTTTTCAGTACATGCAATTTGTATTCATTTATGTTTCTTCTGTGCATCGTTTGGCATTCTGTGATTCAACGGTTAGAGTAGGTTGCAAGCCTCTTTTCTATAAATAATTCAAGCCGATTTTTTTCGCAATGGTTATTTTCCGAGGTGACAGGGAAAAAATTTAACAATCGATTTTTATTGCAGAATTCAACAAGATTAATTTCAACAATAGCAAACAAAAGGTTCTTGAAAATGTTATTTTCGCCGAATGATTACATCACTGTTTTGCCATAAAGATTGTTGAAACACTATATTACAAAAAATCAGAGCATTTAAAACAAATTTATCCAGGTATTGTGCCTATCGGAAAAATAACCGTTTTTTAAACTAAAAAGAACCAAGAGAAAACCGGCCCAACAGCCCTGATTTGCATCAGGGATGTGAGGTGGGAAAAAAACACCGGAAAAAAACTGTTTTTTTCCGGAAAAAAACCGGTTTTTTCCTAAGGGTCGGAAAAAAACATAAATCGCGGAAAAAAACTCAAGCTAAAAATAGCTAATTTACGTCATTTTTCGTTTAAAAAATGGACTTTTGCTATGTATAATAGGCAATACTGACTCAAAACTGTTAGAAAAACAACAAAATAGACCAAATTTGGCATGAAAAAACAAAAATGCAAACTGCTGTAAGAAAATTTGCATATAGCGTTATTTATGGAACCTGTCAGGCACTGTTTCATGCCTGTTTCGTGATTTATATCAATGTAACACGTGTATTTCTGGTCTAACAAGACTGAGGAAGGCGCTAGAAAGCGTTAGGAATCATAAAACCAGCCTAGGATACTCAGAACTTGGGCTGGAGTTTTTTTCCGCGATTTAGGAAAAAAACCGGAAAAAAACCGGAAAAAAACTGGAAAAAAACAGGCCGAGGTTTTTTTCGGAAAAATATACAACCCTGATTTGCATGCACAATAGTGCTGAACTTCTGTATTATTATGGCATTATGTAGCAAAGTAGTGAATGAATAAAATTATATTATTGAACATGTCACATGAACATGCTAGTTTACTCAAGGGTTTCAAGAGAGTTAGGCGGCAAAATTGCTCAGAAAGCAATTTCTTTTCGTATTGTTTGAAAAGAGTATAATGTTACCTAAAGGCAGGTTTAGCATTAAACTTCAGCTAGCAGTTTAGGTCCTGCCTGCCGGCACAGTTGGTGTAGTGGTTTAGGCCGCATAGCCACTGTGCGCGATGTCGTGCGCTCATCCTATCGGAGCGGCAAGTTTCTTGCCGCAAAGAATTGGTCGGCGCAAAGCTCCACCAGCTACAGAAAGCTGGTGACAGCGAGTAGATAAAATGGGAACCAACTGGATCTCCCCTTCAACCGAAACAGCTCCACAAAACATGCCGCGTTGCGTTGGAGAAGAAGATCTACGATGTCAGAAGCTGTCTGAGAAAGCAACTCTGGCATATGCTGCACCGGCGGCCGTCGGGAGCTGTCAAAGTCATGGCATCAACACGCCGGCCGCCCTCCGACCGGCACCCAGCAGCATGGCTAGGAGTGGCTGGCAGTGAAAGAAGGACAACGTCCGAGATGACGAATCATGGGGGTCGCGAAATGGACCACAAGTTTGATCGTGGCCGTAAGGTCCCCGCAAATCGGATTGGATCGGATAGCTCCTGCCTTGCATAACATACATACAGTACATTAAATCAGAAAAGCACCATTAAGCCATACTATGTAACGCAACGCAAACAAATTTTATACTCCATACAAATTCGAGAAATTCCCTAACCAACGATGAGTCACTACTGCGCTGCTAAATTCCCAGCTTTACTGGGAATCTCATTACTTGTATGAGCGAATTTTCAAATTCAGTGACATTAGGAATTAGAAAAAAAAATGAAATATTCGCCGTTTGCCTTGCTCAGCGGATTATATATACGTACGCAGGAAGACCTTTTTCGGCTGCTGACTTTTTTACGGAAGTTTTACTTATTTAAAATCAGATTAATAGAGTGGTTAGCACATAAAAGCTAACTAAGCAGCTGCATCTGATGTCACTGTTTGTCTGTAGAACAGTTTTCTAGCACTGACTGATTTACACTTGGTTAGAAGGTCGCGTCCAGCCAATTTAAGCCGCATTGATGATTCTGTGCAAAACGTCTAAAATCCGATTGCAGAAACTCTCTTGACCAAACGCCTAATTTGAAACGAGCGCCGTGAATTTGTAATGTAACCACATTTACGTCAGAGTATTATATTAGTTATATTAGATTATATTATATGTATGTTATATCATACAGTCAGTCAGGCACTCAACGCCGTTTATGGTACAGACACCATACATATACGTACATACAGTATAACCCCACGTTCATGGTCTGTGGTGGTACCATATAAGACACCGGTACCATTTATGGTACCCCCACGCTCGGGGCCTGTGGTGGTACCCTAGATGATACCGGTACCATATGGTGACGGTACCATTAACGGTGTAAAGTACCTGACTGTCAAACATGCTCATCCGCCGAAGGGGGAGGGGGGTTGGGCGGTCTGGCACCGGCCTGTATGGGTTCTGAGCCAAAATTTTTGAGGAAGGTTGAGCACTAAAAAAACGCTCAAAACTCGAAAAAAGTGCAATATTTGGGTAAAAATCGTCAAAATCGCTAATGTGGGCTGAAATGCAGCTAAAAAGTGTTGTTTTGCAGGCGATTTTGGCAATTTTTGTGTCTGAAATTGTAAAAAATTGCAAAAATTTGCTCAAAAAATTACTTGCGGTCAGTAAAATCGTCTGAATCAACAGTAGTTGCACGGCCATAAATTTTTACCTCTATTAAACACAAAATTTCAAATATACCTCAAAATATGGCGCAAACTGGCCAACGAGCTGATGGCGACAGAACAGACAAAGGAGAATTTGTCCGAACGGTACACCCGTCCGTCCCTAGTTGGGATAATAACCGAAGTAAATATGCGCGAACCGCAAACTGTCGGTGCGGTGCAGTTTAAACTAAACTCGCGAGCAGGCCGGCTGGCCACCGGTTGGACTTTTTCTCGGTAATTAATTCCAAGGTGAACTGAGTGAGAATGAAACAGCTGCGCCAGTGTTTGCTTGTGCAGCCGCTGTGAGGCGCTGCAGTAGGGGCAGCGGGCGATCGATAGATTCCCATCGGTGAGAAGGTGACGGCCGCAGCGAGCTGACGTCAGGCCAACGATCGCGTTTACTGCGAAGGCAGGCAGGGCAACCCCGGCCGGTTTCTCTGTGCTGGCTGGCCTCGCCGCTCGTCTATCTGCTCCGCGCTACAGCCGCCGCCCGCTCTGCCGTGAGAAAAGCAGCACTCCCACACTCACAGACTCTGGTATTATAGTTTGTTTGCTTTCTTTCTTTCTCCCTGCCACTCTCACTTCTGCTAATTACTAGAACTTTGCTATCGGCCTTCACGTGTATTTTGAAATGTCTTAGAAAACGATACTGACGCTTTTTTAGCTGTAAAAGCGCTGTGATAGTTTGTGTTGTGCGTCTCAATTTTCCACTTTTCGATTACCAGTTAATCTTAGGTGTGCTAGGGCTGTTAGGGTAGGTATGTTCTTCGGTTTTTTCCTCGGGCTCAGTTCTCAGGCCAAGTTTTCATATAGAATAGGTTTTACTACCTGATGAATCCACTTCAAGCGCTTTGAATTGATTGTAATAGAAGGATTTCTTTCTTTCCATGGCAGAACATACATGGGCCGGAAAAATCCGGAGGGGGGGGGTGGGGGGTTGAGACCTCGGGGGGGGGGGGGGGGTCCCCCCGAAAAAAGGCCAAAAAACGCCTATTTTGCCTTAAATAAGCGAAATTTTCTCCCTCCGGGAGGGGGGGTGGAAGGCCGAGGGGGTGGTATGGACGGCCGAGGGGGGGGGGGGGTATGGCCGGCCGAGGGGGAGGGGTATACCCCCCTTACCCCCCCCGGCCCATGTATGTGGCAGAACATAGCCTTTTATTCAAAATTTTATTTTATTCAATCTTCTATTATTGTACTTCTGCTAAATCAAATTACATGCAATAAGTACATTTATATAGCCGTAAAATTGACGTTGTTTTGTTAAATTCTGCAGCAAAATGTGATTGTTAAACGTTTCTGACATATCGGAAATTACCTTTGGAGAAACAAAACAACTACAAAAAACCCGGCTTGAGTTTTTTCGAAAAGATAGGCTTTGTGCTAGCTGGATTTTCTTTTTGTTTCAGTGACGCTTTTTGCGGCTTGAAACAAGGTTTTGTTTGAGTCCTAGACTAGAAATCGGGTCAAAATCACTGCTGTCCTGCCAAATTGCCCTTAAAAACCAGCTTGGCGTGCAATATCTAGTACAATAGAGTCGATCTTGTGGTGCCAAGACGGCGAGTAGGAGTCAAGAGTCCGAGGGTTAGAGTCTATCTATTTTTGGCATCGTCTGTTTCCCAGCGGACGCCGTGGCAGGTGGTCTGGCGCCCGCCACTGAGCCGACCTTTGCCTTCCTGGCGACCGGCGAACAGCTGTGGAGGCATCAGTAATTATGCAAGTGTTTTATGCAGAGCAGAGGCAAGGTTGTTGTTGCTGCCAACCGGTCTCTGTTCTGCCAAACGTCATCTGAACGTGTTTACCAGCCAGCCGTTTGTGTGGCACGCAGCCGCACGGCCGAGAGAGCGAGAGAGAGAGATAAGAAGGGCTGGGGTATTTTAAAAGTACACAGAATACGGGATCAATTGTTTGCGTTGCGGCCGTTTAAAGTGGCCACTCACTGGGCCGATCTGTAACAATGCAACGTCAGGCTCTTTCTGCTACGCAAGCAAGCCTTGGCTGTTATCGGTCGGCTTCTTGCCTGCTAATTTGACAAAGCAGCGGCTCAGCGCCACGCAGATCTTTTGCCTTGCCGCGCTACTATTATAGCAGACTCGTTAGAACAGCAGCCCAACAACCTGCCTGCTTTGCTACGGCCCGCTCAAGAAGCTCTAAGTTTTTGGCTGCTTTTTCAGTTAAAAAATGGGTTAGCGTAGTCAAAAAGATTTCTGCTCGGTGGCGAAATTTTCTGACGCACTGCCCGTGATCGCATTGAATGACAGAACAAACCAGTCGACTGTTGACAAGTCACGTATAGCATAATCTACTCTACCAGCATAGGACACAATTGTGTATTTTGTGGCGCAAAACAGTCGATCAATACTACATAGTGGGGCAAAGTTTGAGACTTGAACGCTTAGAGAAAAAAGGTTAATCCTAATTAGGAGTCCAATTAGGTGACTAGACATGGCAGCGTCTTCACTTCAAGTCGTTGGTCAATTTTGCTCAGGCTCTGTCATGCAACTCAGATTACATAACGAAGCAGAGACGGCAAAATTAAGCATGCGTTAGGCTGTTTGTTTTCCGTTTTTTTCTGTTTTTTTTCCAAAAGTTATTTTTGAGATTGTAAAAAATTTTAGATATACGATTTTTATAGCAGAATTTAACGAACCAGCATGAGTTTTATTACCTAATGCACTATGTTCATGTTTTAGAGTACTAATTTTTATTTTAAAACACCACGAATTCAATAATAAAAGTTGCCCGAGAAATTGGTGCCAGATCGGTTCACACTCAATATCCAGTAAACCAGATCTGGATCGGATATCAGTCAAAAAATATAGGGACATTTTGTATCACCGCTCAATCACCTGGTTGCTCATTTACAGGCCTATCCAAGTAAACTCAGATGGCAGATTGTTTAGAGGTGATGGACTTTGTGCTGGGGCAGAAAAGTTCTGTTAAAAAGCAGGAAAAATTTGGAAAATCAGCTTCTAAAGCATTTGCTCTTCTAAATGTAGTATGAGTTTCGATAAAACAGCTTAAAATTTTGAATTCTTGTCATTAATATCCGGTTCCCCAATGTCCAGATCTATCACCAGATCAGATATTTGCGATATCTTGCTGGCCCTTACTTACACGGCTTATCTTTCAGCAGTGAGTGTATGCCGCAAACACTTGCCAACAGCCAGTGACGATGTTGGTGCGTTCTGGGCTGAGTCAGACAGACCAAAACCAGTAATCGCCCACCTGTTCTATCTCATTCTCGGATCACTGGGACCAACTGCTTTTTGCCCATGTCCTTTCTCGGTTCCAAGGACGTCAACGGACTATTGGCCAGCCAACAACCCTCCACTTCGACTGGAACCGATTGTGCTGTGATGGAGTTGAACCCCCAAGCCGAATCGATCGAGCCCTCCCCTCGCATGCAGCAGGTGAACAACCTGCAAATTACCAATCCTTACTTACTGGCCTCTCAGCTGCAGCCCACCCATGCCCAACTGCTGCTGCAGGGAGCTCAGCTGCCCACTGCGGCCCTCGGACGGAGTCCGGCTGCTCTCTCCCAACTGCTTCAAGCTCAGGCATTAACACAGTATTCCTATGCTCTGCTCAACCCCAATGCTGCTGCTCTGTCTTCGCCTGCTCTGGCAGCCCTCTACTACCAACAGCAGCAGCAACAGCTGGCAACTGCTCTCATACAACAACAACTGCAACATCAGCAGACTTCTGTGCAGCAGTTGACATCAGGTCAGCTTGGTTTTTATCTTGGAGGCATGACCAGGCTGGTTGGTTTGAGTCAATCTGGTTGATGTGATAAAGGTATTGTTTAGGAGCGCCAACCAGGACCACTCTGCGAATCACAGGAGAGCCGCCAGTACAGGTTTCCACAGTTCCACTGAGCCAGGATCATGACCCCATACGAGGCCATCCATCTGCAGTGCCCAAGCCTAGTCCAGTGAGCATGGCACCTAAGGCAGTAGCAGCTGAGCTGGCATTGAACAGTCCAGAAGCGGTCAAAGAGCACATTTCGCGGTTGATTGAGACCAATGAAGCACTGCTGGAGTCAAGTCCGATTCTTCTCAAGCGACGCACCTACCACCGTCAACATGCTCCTGTGGCAGAACAGCAGTCACTTGGTGCTTTCAGTTTGGATGCGCACACTAGCATAGCTGCTCAAGCCACAGCTCGCAAGACCCCAGCTGGTCGCAGTCAGTCTCTGATGGAACCTCTGCCCAACAAAGCCAACAGTCCCAGTGCCCCACTGCAAGTGTGCAGGTACTGCAAGCTGGAGTACTGCAATGGCAAAAGTGTGCAGCTGCATGAACTGCGCTGCAGTCGCCGAGAGATGAGTGTGGTGCAAGAGGAAAGCTCGCAGAGCAGCAGTTGCAGTCCACCCACTCCTCGAGCTGGTGATCAGCGTCAGCCACTGAAGAAGAGATGGCTGGCTCAAGCTGAGGGAGAGAGAGCAGCTGCAAAGGTGGCCAGAGTGGAAGTGGAGAAGGCAGAGAAGGCTGTATCGATGGTGCAGAACGATCAGACTAGTCAGCACTCTGTGAAACCCGCTCTCAACCTCACTGCACGCAACTTGTTCCCTCCGGTCAGTTTCTTTGGCTGCATTTTGAAGTTCGCGTAAAAAGACTCTCTCGCGATCTCTAAAAATCGCCAGACTATCTTCCTATTTGGCAATACAGTATGTGATCAAGTGTATGCTGGATTGTGTTTAGGTGACGCTGACGGAATCAGAGCGGCAGTGTCAGTTCGAGCCGTACTCAGTCAGTGCGCCGGTGTCTGCGCCAGCGCCGTTGACAGGAACCGAAGCGTCACACAGTGGGCGCCGGGCACGTGAGATAACGGAGCCGACGTACGTGTGTCTGAAGCGGACTCAGCCGTCGTTCGTGGAGCAGGGGGAGAGGCAGGTGTCCATGTACAGCAATTGGCACCAGTTGCCTGTGAGTGCCAGCGATGCTAAGCTTAACGTGTTGTGGATGGGCGGATGTGCGGTGCGGCCCCGCAGAGGCTGTCGGCTCTATTGGCGCTACTCCAACGCTAACTCTGAACTGGGCGCAATCAGAATGACACACTCCAGCTTCTGGCAACTGTCGCAACCGGTAGGACAGTCTCGCTCTTAACGTCCTTTATGCTACCGGCACCATATATGGTATTATACGCTCGGAACTGCGGTGCAGACATGGGCAAAGGGGGCTGAGGGGGTTGCCCCCCCACAGGCTCTGACCTACCCCCCTCAGCCGGCCCCTAGCCCGCTCAGGAATTTTTTGGAAGAATTTTGTATAGAAAATTATGATAAAAATATGCCTGGGTTAGGTGTAAATGAGCTCAGAATAGCTTATTTTAACGTATTTTAATGAAAATTAAGCCAAAAACCTTGATTTTAGCGAAGAATCGGACTTTTTGGCTTACCACCCCCTCAGCCCTCTCAGGCGCTCCTACCCCCCTCAGCCCCTCCTCAGGAATTGATAATTCTAGCCCCCCTCAACCGAAATGCTAGCCCACGTCTGCTGTGGTGGTACCTTATGCGGTACCCTTACCTAAGGCCATTGGTGCCGGTACCATATTTTATGGTACCTCTATCGTATGTATGGTGTGAAATACCGGTACAGGTACCAATGCCAAGGTAGGGGTACCATGGTATCACCACAGGCCCCGAACATGGGGGTACCATATGGTGCAACGAGCCTAGGTTAGTAGGTACCGGCATACATGTAACAGTGGGTCTGCCCCATCCCACTTAGGTCAGAGCCCCCTCCGATTTTTCTGACAAGTAATTTTTTGAGCAAATTTTTGCGATTTTTCTGCAATTTCAGACAAAAATTGCCGAAATCGCCTGTAAACCACCACTTTTTAGCTGTATTTAAAGCCCAAATTAGCGATTTTTTGCCCAAAAATTGCGATTTTTGAGCGTTTTTTAGTTCCCAACCGCCCTCCCAAAATTTCGGCTCAGATACCCCCGGCCGGCGCCAGGCCCCCCAACCCCCTCCCCCTTCGGCGGATGGGTACCGGTAGCATACATGGTGCTAGTAGCATAAACGGCGTTAAGTGCCTGACTGTAGGAGTTCCTTTCCCTCTCCTCTCTTGGCCGTCCACCTCCCTCAACTGCTGCCGCACTATGTACAGGGTCATACATGGCCGGAAAAATCCGGAGGGGTATGGAGACCTAGGGGGTCTCGAAAAGAAGGCCAAAGAACGTCTATTTTGCCTTAAATAAGCGAAAATTTTCTCCCTCCGGGAGGGTGGTATGGCCGGCCGAGGGGGTATTGCCCGGCGAGGGGGGTAAACCCACTCACCCCTGCCCATGTATGGGTTTATCTCCTCGCTCGGCCGGCCATAAACAGGGACCCCGAGACCGCACCCGTCCGGATTTTTCCGGTCCATGTATGAAATTATGTCATTTCTTTCTGTGTATTTTGACCTAATTAGCAGAGAACCAAATTGGGTGAGCTCTCCACGAGATCCGTTTGCCGTGTCGGCTGTGTCATTCTTTTTGCACCTATGCGGCAAGCGATTTAAGCTATTGATTAGCTTTGTTGCGCAATAACACCTGACAGAGGAGCTGCTGTAATTTAGAACTCTATTATCAAGAGCACCGGTTCGGATGAGCTCGATAATTCTAAGCTGCGCTCCGATTCGGCAACGCAGACCGGTTTCAAGGTTGGCAAGACGTCTGCTGATCTGAACAGTTCTATCGGAGAGCAGAGCAAAGACAAGTTTCTGGCAGAGATCGGAGCTGGGCAGTCGTCCCCCTCTCGCAGCTCAGTCTGTCTTGGCAGCTACAAGTATGTGGCAGGGAGAGGCAGGGGTCGCTACGTCTGTCAACGCTGCGGCATCAGATGCAAGAAACCCGGCATGCTCAAGAAGCACATAAGGTAGGTACCTCTTACTCTTACCTCTTACCTTCTTACTACCCTCTTCTTTCTGTTTTGTTTTTGTACCTTACCTAGGATTTTTTCTTTTTTTATAGTGTTGGTAATCATACTTGTAACAGCTCCGGGCCGACCTGGGGGGGAGGGGGTGATGGGGGTTTGGCCTTTCCAGCAGGGGGTAACGCCCCTATTACATGTATGTTGGTAATATTAAAAACATTCACGTACTTGTGTTGGGAGGGGCTTTGTGGGGCGCAGTCCCAGGCTAGATTTTCGGGAACTCTCGCCCAGCCGAAATCGGGTTTTTTCTGGAACCCTGAAACCGTGTTTTCGGTTGAAAAGTACAAAAGTTCAGGGCACTCAAATACAAACTGGCGACACAAGATTTCAAAACTGTTTTCAATCCGAAATTAGGGTTTCAGAAGTGCTAAATAGGGTACTTTATAAACACTATTCAAGGTTTCAAAAGCGCTAATTAAGGTTTTTGAGGCCCGAAATAGGGTTCCAGAATCCTTTGTTCGGTTTCTGAAACACTAATTGGGGTTAGATGCCCTAAAGAAAGTTCCGGAACCGTATTTTCGGTTTTAAAATCTCTAAATACAGTTTCCGAGATGCATTTTAGCTCTATTTTATCGCATGAAATATGGATTTGTGTACGTTTTATAGAAAAAACACGGTTTTTGCCCGTTTTGAATTAAAAATAAGGGTTTTGCACGTTTTAAACCAAAAATAGGGTTTTGAAAGACATTTTTGCACTTCAGACAGGATTTTTAATCCTCAAAACCGTGTTTTGAGCACAAAAAGGCCACTGAAACCCACTTTTAGTTAGCAAAAAAGTTATTTTGACGGAAAACCTAAACTTCTCTTGGGTGATGAGCATACATGGGTCGCGGGGGGGGGTTCCGGGTGTTGCCAACCCCCAACTTGGGCTCGAACTCATCCACCAAAATCGCCGCGAACCCCCCAAACGGGCGATCCACCCCCCAAATTTTCGGATTTTGACACAAAATCAACCCATTATTCGCCGGCTCATGTATGGGTGTGAGGGCAGTAGGCCTTTCTACTAGCTAAGGGGTAACCCGAAACATAGTTATGTACATGTATATGAAATGAATGTTTCTTAGGTGGCATCAGAACGTCCGGCCGTACCGGTGCGTGTCGTGTGGCTTCAGTTTTAAGACAAAGGGCAATTTGACCAAACACCTCAAATCAAAGACGCATTGGCGACGGACTCTTGATATTAACTGCACTCTCCCCAATCAGGTAGATTGATTGAATTACGACCTCTCTACAAAACGCGTCTGTGCTCTTTACCTACTTGCTTTCCTTTTGTCTTGATTCTTTTGATTGATATTTATGAGCCCAAATTCCAGGAGAGACGTAGGGTGGGTGGGTACTAAGTAAGAGCGGGATACGGTCTGCTCGTCGAATCCAACTCATCGATAATGAAGTGGTCGACTACATTTCGTCGATTAAGAGTCAGTCTCTGAACTGATCGAGTCTTGGCTCTTTGCCCTATTCAGACCCCAAAATTGAAACTTTGGGCTAGAGAGCTGTAAGTTGGTGCACTAATACATACTTATGAGTTGTCTTTCGGCCCCAAAGGGTTAGTGGATTTGACGCTCCAATCCCGAGATACAGCCTTCTGAAAATCGGCCTGCTTAACATGCATTTTGCGAGAAAGTCAACTTAGAAAAGTTAAGCACTTTTTTTTCGCGGATCCGGCTGGTAGCCAAATATGTTAAAATAGATGTCAAACGAACACCAACGGTGCATGTTCGAACATTGGGGACCCCCTAGAACCTGAGCTGTACCCCCCCCAAAGTTGGGTCGGTAGCCCCTTTTCGGCCATTTTCTCCCCATTTACTCAAACAATCACCATTCACTCGTTTCTCAAGATTCGGAATAGGCGTGCACATGGTTGGATAGCTCTGACACTTGCCTTTCAGATACTGCACACAGCGCTTCCGGAACGTACCCGGTTAGCGAGATATTCTCCGAAAACAACGAAATTTAGCGAAATTCCGACACGATTTTTTTCCGAAAAATCGCTGTAACTTCTGCCATATATGCGGGGTCAAGCTGATTTTTGCTAAAAAGATAAAACACAAAATGCCAAACAAAATTAACCTATTTCGGAGGCAAATTTTTGGGGTGGGGGGGGTGTTTTGCAATTTGAAGCCAGTCAAAAAATTTTTTTTTGCTCAGAATTAAAAACAAACACACTATTCTGGTGCAGTTTTACCCACTGATTGCGAATATGAACTCGGTTTGTCCAAATTCGCCCTGGTTCGGGAGTTATTGATGTCCAAACATGAGCTTCCGTACTTCTACCAACTTTTGTTAAATATCAGTAGAAGCAGCTAGCCCGCTTATTATCAGCCTAACAGATGTAGTTTTTCGAGCTAAGTTCAAAAATGACCTCATTTTTGCTCTACGACCTCTAGATAGGGAGTTACGGGCGTTCAAAGTTTCCCGGTATCTTTATGCAAGTGAGGCACGAGTGTTGTTGCACCCTTTCAGACTGTCTCGATAGTTGACGATTCTCTTGGGCTACAGGGCAGCCGATCATTTGCTTAGAGGCTCTTCTGCCAGCTGAGTTAAAAAATGACCTCATTTTTGCTCTACAGCAACCGGTTTCTGAGTTATGACCATTCAAAGTTTCGTGGTATATTTGTTTAAAAACATTGTTGCTTATTTAGACTCAGCAGGAGATTGGTTTGCTTGTCGAATTTGGTGCTGATTTTTTAAGCAGCTCTCAGAAAAAAGTATTTATTGTCTGTGTCTACACAAGTCCTGATTGTTGGCTGGCCAGAACAACTCCTCGATTTCAATGTTTACAGAGTTCTTGGAAATGAAAATAGGCAGCGTGAACCATGGGTAGTCTTCGTCCAGAACACCGTAATCAATTAATGCAGTTCTTTCCAATACAGTATTGCAAAGGGATTGGTGGAAGTCATTATGATTAGACACGTACACTTGTTTGAACTTCAAAGTGCACATAACGCTGTCAAATGCAATGGTTGAATCAAGAATACATTTCACGGCATTTACAGCCTAAAAATATTTAGTGAGTAACCTTTAGCAAACACATAATTGCTTACCTCCTGATCAGACGACTGACCTGAATTGCCACAGTTCATCAAAAATAGATTCAAATTGGGAAACAGAATGCGTAACTGATGCAAGTTGGGCCAGACAGTACCCTCAGATGTCAGCATACAGAGCTTTGTAATTGAGCAACTAGCAAAATAGCTCAAAGACTGTCTTAATGCTAACGGTCCATCGTTTATGTCAGCTGCAGTCACATTGTTGATATTACAGAGAATCAATTCACTGACACCAACTGTGGAAGCATCCAAAATTGTTGGAACTCTTGAAGTCAGAAAATCTGCATCGACAGGTCCCAAAAAATGAATGTGAAAAATTGGCTTTCCTGATAATGAAAGGAACAGCTTCCGATAAAGATTATTTCTACTGATACAGAAAGACCCAAAAACCATAAATCGCAATTGACACATATTCCGGACATAAGGCAATATTTTGCGCGCAAACTTTGCGCTACCATTACTACTAGCCAAGTCGGTTACATCAGCAAGCACCAGTTTTGTTATAGCGGAAGAATTGCCAATTATTGCCCATTTTGCAATACTGTCAACCTGCAGAGACAATTGTTGTTATTTTTAGACTGAGACTAGTGCAAAAGCAGCTTACGACAAATCGGTTAGTGCAGCTATGATATTCGAATGTATGCAGCCGGAACTTGACACTAAACTCGTTGAACAGCTTTAGTAATTTCCGAAACTGAATGAATGCTGGAGCGACCCCAATGTGGATTGCAAAATGCTGGATGCATTTTGCACGCTCAAGAAATTGTCTTATGGCCAGCAACCAGCGTTCAGTAGGTACCGGGACACGATTTATGCTTTCCTTAATAGGCAGAGATCTATTTTCAGAGGGTACCCGTCATCTGGCGCGCACAGTACAGTGCGACACAGAGCAGTGTGGCAAAATGCCACCAGTAGGTTTTGCCCGACCGCAACGCGCTCAAGCAAAGCGGTAAATTGATGCTTGCACTACTGTTATACAATTTCCTCGCTTTATCGATCATTCTGTACACGGTATTGGCTGTTTTAGGTTTTCCAAAGCGCAAGTTGAGTTTCTAACCAAAAAGTATGACCAAGGTAAGGCATCGAAGAAGAAACTGTCACCTGAAACAGTTGCCAAAGAAATGAGGACTGCCAAGGACAACAGAGGTCTGTTTGGCAAACTGTTTGGTACCCCTAGGCATTTACACTGTGCACATAGTATTGGTTTTAGGACGGCCACTGTTTTCGCACCAATTGTGGCTAACTCCACAGCAGGTCATGGGTTTTTTTAGTAGAGAGACACAACGGCGACGATCCCAAATGGTTCCAGAACCAGTGCAGCCTCCGCAAGAGCCAGCTGGCATAGAGGTGGCAGTTGATGTGACGTACATAGATGTGGAAGCAGAACTCATTGAAAATGAGTATGGGGTTGAGCTGCAGGATGCCGTGCAGAAGACAGTGAATGAGAACCTTCTGTTTGAGGATTGAAAAGACTGGAATATGCTGAAATTGTTGTGATAAATGGATACTGCACTCACTAAGTTCAAGTCAACGTCAACACAATTCACTCATAGTAATGCACATCTGTATACTCTTGTCTCATCACATAGCTCAAGCTGTACTACAATATTTTATTTTGAACATCCATAACTGAGACATAACAGTCATTGTAGAGTAAAATAAGGTCATTTTCAAATCAGCGCGGAGAACTACATAATTTCAGCTGTACTCTAGTCGTATATAATCATCAACTATCGAGACAGTCTGAAAGCGTGCAACAACACTCGTGCCTCACTTGCATAAAGATACTGGTAAACTTTGAACGCCCGTAACTCCCTACCTAGAGGTCGTAGAGCAAAAATTAGGTCATTTTTGAACTCAGCTGGCAGAAGAGCCTCTAAGCAAATGATCGGCTGCCCTGTAGCCCAAGAGAATCGTCAACTATCGAGACAGTCTGAAAGCGTGCAACAACACTCGTGCCTCACTTGCATAAAGATACCGGGAAACTTTGAACGCCCGTAACTCCCTACCTAGAGGTCGTAGAGCAAAAATGAGGTCATTTTTGAACTCAGCTCGAAAAACTACATCTGTTAGGCTGATAATAAGCGGGCTAGCTGCTTCTACTGATATTTAACAAAAGTTGGTAGAAGTACGGAAGCTCATGTTTGGACATCAATAACTCCCGAACCAGGGCGAATTTGGACAAACCGAGTTCATATTCGCAATCAGTGGGTAAAACTGCACCAGAATAGTGTGTTTGTTTTTAATTCTGAGCAAAAAAAATTTTTTGACTGGCTTCAAATTGCAAAACACCCCCCCCACCCCCAAAAATTTGCCTCCGAAATAGGTTAATTTTGTTTGGCATTTTGTGTTTTATCTTTTTAGCAAAAATCAGCTTGACCCCGCATATATGGCAGAAGTTACAGCGATTTTTCGGAAAAAAATCGTGTCGGAATTTCGCTAAATTTCGTTGTTTTCGGAGAATATCTCGCTAACCGGGTACGTTCCGGAAGCGCTGTGTACAGTATCTGAAAGGCAAGTGTCAGAGCTATCCAACCATGTGCACGCCTATTCCGAATCTTGAGAAACGAGTGAATGGTGATCGTTTGAGTAAATGTGGAGAAAATGGCCGAAAAGGGGCTACCGACCCAACTTTGGGGGGTACAGCTCAGGTTCTAGGGGGTCCCCAATGTTCGACCTTTCGTTTGACATCTATTTTAACATATTTGGATACCAGCCGGATCCGCGAAAAAAAAGTGCTTAACGGCCTTCCCTTATAGCTAAGTTGACTTTCTCGCAAAATGCATGTTAACTAAAATTTTATTTTATTTATTTTTTTTTTTTTTTTTTTTTTTATTTTATTTTTTTTTTTTTAATATATTTTTTTTTTTTTTTTGGTTTTTTTTTATTTTTGTTTTTTCTTTTTTTATTATTCTTGGTGTTCTTTCTTTTTACTATTTACTTTCCATTTTTTATTCTCGGTTGGTTTGTTTTTTGTTTTTTTTTTTTTTTTTTCTCGTGTGTTTTTTTTTTCTTTTTTTTTTGTATTCTTTTTTTAGTTTTTTATTTTTGTTGGTGGTCCTCTCTTTCGTTTTTTATCTTTTTATTTTTTCTTTTCCCCCGCTTACCCAAGCTATTATAAAGCCACGGTCATTTTTCCTTTTTTTTCTCTTAAACTCATTCTCAACCTTAATTTTATCTTCCTTCCTTCATTTTATTTTTTTATTATCCTTTTTTTTTTTCTTTTTTTTCTCTCCCGCTCCCCCCTCCCAACAACTATAAAATACAGCTACAAAACCCCCGGTCCCTTAATTTTCAACAAATTATCATCACACTCCAATACCAACCAAATTTTTTTCCCCGTTTTCATTTTCCTTCCGCCGTTCGCTTGGGGGGCAACCCAGGCGGCATTCGTTGTATTAGTGTACCAAAGCTTTGCTGTTTCAAATTTGGGGTTGATCTGGATCGGTTCGAGACCGACTCTTAAAATCTCCCGCAAAGTATAATCGGGGCGGTGGGGTGGGTTTTTTTCTCGTGTTTTTTTTTTTTTTTCCTAAAAAAAAAAATGAAAAAAAACCAAAACAAAGTTTTTAAAGTAAATAGGTCTAATAACTGGTTAAATTCGCTGCTAATATACTTCGAATTTACGTTAATAGAAGCCTTACAAGCATTTCCATGGCATAACTTAGCTGTTTTTCGCAAAAGAAATACCGGTGCCATTTTCAGACAACTTTTATTGTTGTATTTTTGGCGTTTTAAAATCAAATTACTACTCTAAAAGATGAAATTAGTGCATTTTGTAATAAGACTCACGCTATTTCGTTGAATTCTGCAATAAAAAGCGATTGTTAAAATTTTTTCTGTCCTCTCGTTAAATAAGTCGAAAAAAAAAACAGGAAAAAACCGGCTTGAGTTTTTTCCAGAAAACAAACAGCCCTGTCAACTGGTCGAATGAAAAAAAAATATTTATGCCTTTGCTTGCTTGTTTGGCAGCCTTGTCTTGCCGGGTTGTGGCGGTTGCGCACAACAAGTTCTTTGCAGCGCCTTTGAAGGCTGCGTATGCTTTAGCATGTCTGCTTTTGCAATAATTTGCCACCAGTGGCGCTTTACCAGGCATTTTCCGAGCGCAAATTCGCAAGCGACCAACTGTCAAGAGGCCAGGGAGCAGGCCTTGGCTGGCAGCCTTTCACAAGGCTGCCAACGTGGTTTAATAAAGAGAAGAGGCCAAAGGTCAACAGATACGCGTGCTCTTTCCTTTTGTCTGAGGTGCTGAGTTAGAACTGTGACCTCAGTAATAGAAATGAAGACAAGATAAATCGTAATTACAGTAGAGCAGTGAACTGAAATGCATCCTTGTAATGGTAATGATCAAAATTTATTTATTCTTACACAAACCAGACATGGGCAAAGGGGGGGGGGGCTGAGGGGGGGGCCCCTCCAGGCTTTGACTCCCCCCTCCAAGACGGCCCCTACCCCCCTCAGGAATTTTTTTGAAGATTTTCTATAGAAAATTATGATAAATATATGCCTGGATTAGGTGTAAATGAGCTCAGAATAGCTTATTTTAACGTATTTTGATGAAAAATAAGCCAAAAAACCTTGATTTTAGCCAAAAATCGGACTTTTTGGCTTACCACCCCCCCACCCCCCTCTCACGCTCTCCTACCCCCCCCTCAGCCCCCCTCAGGAATTGAAAATTCTACCCCCCCCCTCAGCCGAAATGCTAGCCCATGTCTGACACAAACTATATATTTTTTGATCAAAACTGCGATTGGCAGTAGCGCTGCTGCAATGTTTAATCGGTGCGTAGGTGCTATCTCTTCAAGGGACACTTAGAGCTAACCGGCCATTGTACAGAATATCAAGTGTCAATCAAAGGTCAAGACCAGCACTGCCTCAAAACAGGCAGGTGCTGTTTTTGCCGGCCAGTCCTGACCCTCTTTTTGCAAGCATTCGCAAGCTAATTTGGCGGCCTGGAGCCCTTCAGTAACATTCGCAACGAGCCAAATCTGCGAAGAATGCAACTGCCTTCGCGTCTTGTACTGTACCATATATGGCAGACGGGTAGGGTACAGTTCGGTGTGGGTCGGTTGGGTGCGTGTCCCGTTTCGGTGCAGGGCCAGTTGGGTGTAGGTCGGTTCGGTGTGGGCCGGTTGGGTGCAACATAGTTCCGGCAGGTCCGTGTGGTGCTTTGAGTGTGACCTGTTCAGTTCCAATTAAGAGGCTAATGAGGGCCGCGTCGTTGGCTCAGTGGGTAGCTCGCTGCCTCTGAGTCACGGCGGCCCCTGCATCCCTAGCGGTTGTAGTGGTTCATCCTCTCGGCGCGGCAAGTTTCTTGCTGCAAAGAGTTGGTCGTCGGCACAACGCTCCACCCAGGCCACCGAAAGCTGGTTACAGCGAGTAGGTAAAATGGGAACCGACTGGATCTGCCGTTGCACCGAAGCCGCTCCACAAAGCATGCCGCGTTGGGAAGAAGATCTACGATGTCAGAAGCTGTCTGAGAAACCAACTATGCCGGGAGCCCTCTGGCATATGGGGCACCGGCGGCCGTCGGGAGCTGTCAGCATCATGGCATCGACACGCCGGCCGCCCTCCTGGTGACCGGCACCCAGCAGCATGGCTAGGAGTGGCTGGCAGTGAAAGAAGGGCAACGTCCGAGATGACGAATCACGGGGAAGCGAAATGGACCTCGAGTCTGATCGCAGGCCGTAAGGCCCCCCGCACATCGGATCGGATCGGATCGAGGCTAATGAGAGCTGTCAATCACTCACACAATAGATCTGAGAGCATGGCTTATGCCGGAAGGCATCAATTAGGCGTTATATTTGTAGTGCTGTTTGATACAAATTTGTGCAAGTATAATAGGTAGTTATGTAAAGCTACACTCAAACGCTGAAAAGTTTTCTGGTTACATCAGATTTCCTGATTGTTTAGGTCATAAAACTTAGAAAAGCTATGACTTTTTTCTCGCATCTAGGATGACTAACAAACTGATCGGTCGGTGAAACTGATCAGAATTCCTATCAATATTCTGGGCAACGTATGTGTCGGTCGGATCACACTGACCTGGTTAGTACGGCCGCCGCTAATCGCGACTGCAGTTTCATGGCTCCCACTTTTAAAACTGACGCAGCAGGTGCTAGTCACCCTACTGCCTCTACAGTAATTAACTGAAAGTCCGTGCGCATAACTCTCTAGGTAGCACATCATTATAAGTTCATCGATCAACATTCTAAAATCAGTGTATTCGTGGTTCTAACGGAATAAAAGAAGCGTGTGTATTTGAATACTGAGTTCTGAGTAAGAAGAGTAAATTTTCAGTACAAACAACTCCTCTCTCCTTGTCTTTAGGATCAAAAGAATGCAGCATTGTTGGAGCAAAAGAAAATACAAAGCAAATGCAGGTAGTGTCTGAGTGGTAGGTGGTCAACACAAAGCCAAACAAACCGAACTGGCGCACACCGAATCGACCCACACCGAAACGGGACACGCACCAAACCGGCCCACACCGAACCGGCCGCACCGAACTGGGCGGCACCCATGGCAGACATGGGCTAGCATTTCGGCTGAGGGGCTGGTAAATTTTCGATTCCTGAGGGCGGGGTAGGTAGCTGCGGCTGAGGGAGTTTAGGCGACGGCAAGTGAAAGTCCGATTTTTTACTAAAGTCAAGGCTTATAGGTTTACTTTTCGCTAACATAGGTTAAAATAGGCTATTCTGAGCTCTTTTATCCTTTTATCACCCAATCTAGGCATAATTTTCTATAAAAATTCTTACTAAAAATTCCTGAGGGGGTCAAACCCCCTCAGGCCCCCTTTGCCCTTAGTTGTGAGGTTCAGGTTTGGGCTTAGGGGTTAGGTTCAGGCTTAGACTTAGGCTTAGGGGTTAGGTTTAGGCTTAGGGGTTAGGTTCAGGAATGTCGGAACTGGGAGTCGGAACAGGGCACAAACCGTACAAACAAACAAACAAAAATAAAGGCATGCATATTTCTATTCGATGAAAATACATTCGACCAGTTGTTTCTGGACGGGTTGGATTTGCGAAAAACCTGAAAACGCTTTTGAGCGCTTTATTAAAATAATCGTAATTTTTGGCTAAAAATCGCAAGTGCTAAAGTCCATGTCAAAAAAGAGCGGACTGGCGGTTTTTAGCCAAAAAGTTCTGTTTAACAGGCAACTCAAGCAAAATTCTAAAATAATGCAAAACATTACTAACCAGAAAATGGGAGGGTGGGAAGAAATTGTCTTGCTGCTGGGGGTCTGGCCTATGTCGGCTGAGGGGCAGGGCCCCTGTATGGAGAAGAGTTAAAAGAGTGTTTGGGTTTAGAGCCAGGAAGACGATTCAGACAGCGATAACGATCGGTTGCAAATTGTCAGTCCGGCGCTCTCTGACGATACTGACACTGTCTCCGATAGCTCAACAAGGTATCCTTTCACTTCTTACCATGATGCCCTACTTCGTTTGATTTTAAGAAGTGTCACTGATTTTGTTTTTTCTGCCAAGTCCAAAATTATTTAATGGCAGCTTCATACATGTGCATGGTCGGCGGCTCAGGGAGGGACGGCCAGGTCTCCCTGCGTAGTTGCCTGGATATAGATGCAGATTTTGGCGGGAAATTCAAATTTTTGCCCAAAATTTTGGCTAAAAATACGGAATTTTCGGTTAAAATTCAAAAATTTGCGGTAAAAAATCAAAATTTCGACAAAAAATTGCCAAAAAAACAGTTTTCTGACAGAAACGTTGCCAGAAAATCGAAATTTTTCAGGAAAATTTGAAAAAATTCGGGTTTGGTGCGTAGTTGCCTGGAGGAAGGGTGCGTAGTTGCGTAGTCGCCAAAATTGATTTATGTGGCTTAAAAACGCATCTGAAGGCTTTCTAGCTGCTTCTAGCAACGTTTGGGAGATTTTTATTTTCGTCCCCCCCTGTCCCCCTCTGGGCACCCCCCATGCACATGTATGGGCAGCTTAGACCATTTCCGGAAGCCCTCTTGCCCCATGGTCATGGATCGTAATAATTTTCTACCCCACATCTTTTGGTACTTCAGATTCTGCAAGCTAAAATTTTCTTAATAGAATCTCGGACTGCCTCCCCCCACCGTAATAAGTAGTAATGATATAGCGAACCCTCTCAGACCATTACATAACTTGTGGACGGTCCTCAATCGCAATTATCGTGTCTACTGTGCCAGTACAGAACAATGAACTACCAAAAATTTGCTTTTAATAGTTAGCATTTCAGTCCCGGTGAATTGGACGCAGACCGTACAGCAACCAGCTGGAAGAAATCCGGTGAAATGCTCCAGTCAGCAGGTGCGTGTTGTTTCTTTACCATTCATCCCATACATGTAACAGTTTCAGCGAATGCTCGCTTTACAAGTACCCCCTCTCCTGGTGAGCCTCCCGATCTGGCGCAGATTTTGGCTGAGAGTCGCACTTGCCTCAGTGCCCCTCCATCTGTTTTGCTGGATGACATTTGCCCAACAACAGAGAGCGAACTTCAATCCACTGACCAGTCCTCTCGATCCGACAATGAGCAGAGTGTCTTGTCTGTTCCTCCTGCCCATGTGCACATGTCAGCAGTGCCAGGCAATGAGTTGCTGTCACCGTTTCTGCAAGCCACTCCACTGCGTCCCAAGTGTGATCAGTGTGGTAAACAGTTCCGCAAGACCAGTGAGCTCCGACTACACATGAATGTGCACATCTACAACGAACAGTCATCCAAGAGTCGCTACATCTACTCTTGTCCTGTATGCAAATCGTCGCAGCGCAGTCGCGCCTTGCTGCAGCGGCATGTGGAAACGATGCATAGTGACATAGCGCACGCAGGAGCTGAATTGGAAGCTGCAGAGACTGTGGACAAACCGGTTCTTGCTCACAGAGATGTGAAGCTTGCTCCACCTGTTGGCACTCACAAACCTCGACCGTTTGAGTGCATAGACTGTTGCATTGGGTTTAGAATACACGGACATCTGGCCAAACATTTGCGCTCCAAAAGCCATGCCATGAAATTAGAAGGTTAGTGTGATTCTGCTTCAACCAGATCAACCTAACTTTGTTCAAATATGACAAATACAGTGATATAGACAGTCATAGGTTCAGGAGACTTGCATATACGCACTGAAGGAGTTTATGTACTAGTAGACGCAGCTGTACAACACAATCACTCAAAGCAATTGAAGCGTTCAGACGAAGAAATGCCTCAGTCCATAAATAGATGAAACGAGAAAAACGCGTTCAAAGTTTTCGGCCAGCCTGAAATAAATTGTGCAAACTGCTATGGCCTAAAGTGTATTATGCCAAAAGAGGCCCATACCAGTGCTACTCTGCACCTGAGTTTGGGCCACCACATCTTTCCTGATTTGCATATTTTTAAAAATTTGTGATAGTGGACTTAGGCTGTTTTAAGGTCTAAACCATAAAACAGCCTAAGTCCATATTCACAAATTTAAAAAAGATCAGTAAGAGTAAGAAAGCAGTATAACTACTAGGCTTGATTGCCTTCCAGAACTCCTGGTAGTGGACTAGCAGTCTTGCCATCAATTTGCAGCTTAAAAATTGAGCTACAATTATCTGAAATGTTAAATTATCGTTGATAGATTCCATAATAAGGAGCCAAAAGGTGGCGCAAGGCAGGTCCATTTTAGTCTTCAAAAGCGGCATTCGATCAAAGTTTCTTGAACTAGTCTATCAGTACTCTAAGGATTTTTAAGTCTAAATAATGATTATTGAATGAGAAATTTGATTTCAAAATTTTATCAACCTTAGTAAATGATGGAACATTTGTGATTTTCAGCCGTTAGCTAATTTGCTCCAGAACCTGTAGGCGTACGCTGGCGTTCTTGCCACTATTTTGTAGCTGAAGGATAGAGCAACAATAATCTTAAATATAGCGCATAGATTTTAGGGGTTACAGATAAGCTATTGGGGTCGAAAGGGGGTCAAAAAATTTTTTTCTTCAAAAACACAATTCGACCGATGCTTCTTAAAGTAATCAAAAAGTACTCTTAAACCCCCGATTTTTAAGTCTAAATTCTGATTACTAAGCCAGAACATCAAATTCGAAATTTTAATCCAATAGTTAAGCAGCCCGATTACTGTATCTTCGAATTGAAGCATCAAATCTGGGATTCCTTTTCACGGGGTTGAGAACTCGGCTATACTACGTAATAATGTATCAACTTTCAGCTGTCCGGGTCGTTTTTTTTAATTTTGAGTGTGAATATTGAGGCTCTTGACTTGGACTTAGGCTTTTCTTCAACTGAATTTCGAGCACTGCTAAAAAAATCCGTTGGTGTAACTTATGACATAGAATGTTTTCAGATGAAATAATTTGTATTGAACATGTCCATAGTTAGGGGATTGTGCTGCCGAGTAGAACTCAATTTTTTCAAAAAGTGGACTGAGGCATTTCTTCGTCTGAACGCTTCAATTATGCAATGCAAAGAATCGCACTCTTCAGCACATAGAGAAATGGATCTGTTTATAATTATGCCTGTTTAAGGTCAAGGCAAATTGCCAGTGGGCACATTCCACCGGATTGAGTCAGCCGGTCTGAGTTGTCTGAATGAAGTGGACACAACTGACTGTGAGCGGGCACTGAGTAGTCTGCAGCATCTTGCCAACAGTCTGTTGGCAGCAGAGAAGCTGTCTGCAGGTGCTGTTGAGCAGCCAGCAGTTGAGAGTTGTGCCGACCTTAGTGTGGAAACGGAGTCAGAGCTCAGTTGCAAGGAGCACCTGTCGCCCCCTCCTTCCCCTTTGTCTGAGAGCTGCACCTCTCACAAGTCCGTGGTTGCTGGAGTGTGGATGCCTCCCAAGGCAGACTCTGCAGTCAGCAATGGCCACAAGATCAACAACCAAATTGATAACAGCGCCTCGTTGGCTGGCGCAAAACTACTCTTGGAGGCTGCCGCCGCTACTGACGGTAGGCCAGAAGCTTTTTGGTCGATTCTTTAAATTCCTGCTACTGCTGTGTGTCACACACTATGAGTCCAGTCCTGTACTACAGTCAGGCACTTAACGCCGTTTATGGTACACCATATAAGGTGCCATACCATATATGCTACCTGTACCTAGGGTAGTGGTACCATATGGTACCCCCACCTTCGGCGCCAGTGGTGGTACCGTATGGTATTGGTACCATATATGGTGACGGTACCATATAAGGTGCTGGTACCATATCGCCGCCACTATGGTAAAATGAGCCAAGTAACAAAATTGAAAAAATGGAGTTAAGCGCGAAAATGCATTGCTCAGTAGATGAAGAAACTTTCGGTAAAAAAAGCTAAGCGCAATTGACTCTCCGTGCAGAGATACAGCAGTGCGCTGAGAGCCAAGTGCAAAGACGTTACACGGTGAAATGAGCCAGATGCACTTGGCTCAGTAGATCTGTAACTCAAAATGAGCCAAGTGGTCACTTGGCTCATTACAATAAAATATTTTTTCCTCTTAGCAGTACATAGCTCATACGCTTTCCTTTCCGGCTTGCTCTCTCAGGTGCAAACAGCTTTCGCTATTGCTTTCTGAACCTAATGCCTTTAATTAAACTATTTTTGTCACTGTTTCCATGACTTTCTGTTGGTTCAGAGCATTTATTTTGCAATGGTTGTCTGCATAACAATACCTTTCATTTTTCGTTTTCTTTTGCACCTTAGTATAATAGAATGCGATGCATGTAACAGCTCTGGGCCGACCTGGGGCAGGGGGTAGGGGTTTTTCCTCAGGTGGGGGGTCGAGCGGGGTTTTGCCCAGAGGGGGTTCAAAATTTCAAAAAGCTCCAAAACGCCTGGAAATGCGTTTTTAACACGTTTTTTCAGTAAGGACGCTAAAAATCGCTATTTTAAGCTGTCAAAGAGCGTTTTAGAGCTAAAAACAAGCAAAAAAATGACAAAAAGGGGCTTCCAAAAACACCGATTTCTTAAATATCAGCAGTGGAAACGCCAAATTCGGTTTCCAAAGGCTTTTCAAGCGAATTTTGGGTTAAAAATTAGTGCTTTCTGAGCCAGCTTGTTAGTACTGGAGCCACTATTAGTACTTGTATTTTTGGGTCGGGGGTGAGGGGGTTTGCCTTTCCAGCAGGGGTAACCCCCAAACCCCCTAGTACATGTATGTAGAAGGCTTGCTTTTGTAGTATGTCAGTCGTAATCCAGTAGCTAAACATAGACACCAAAGAACCAGAAGACCCTAAGCAGACATGGCCGAAGAAATCAAAGGAGAACTGGTACCAGAGACTGAAATCGAAGCAACCTATCGTGGCAAGCAGTTTCCTGCACTTGTTGTGTCGATTGGCCGCACCGGCCAGAATTCATGAAGCAGCAGTCCCGCAGCCCGTTGAGCCGCAACAAGTAGAGCAGCAGCCAGCAGAACAATGAGAAGCTGCAGAGCTGCTGCCAGTAGATCCTCCAGCAGAAATACAGCAGGAAGAACAATAATTCGAAGATGCTGCAGGTGCAGGCTCTGCTAAGAGAAGAGAAGATGGAGAAAGCGGCATCCAGAGCGATACAAAAGTAATGTAGAGAAGGCAGAGAAGCAGTCAGGGCACCACACTGCCAAGGGAGAAGAGAAACCTGCGAAAGCTCCAAGGCCAATGCAGAACCACAAGTGCCGTTGTACATAAGTGCACAGAGTTTACAGAGGAAGGAAGAGAAGCTCTTTGTCAGTCATACTGAGACCCCACTGCTGTGTTCTACAAGTGCAAGTCCACTCCATACCAAGATGAACAGGGTGCCGACTTCAACAGAATTTCATTCCAGAAGCTGGCTCGTGGCCGACCGTTCAAGCCAACCCTGACTAAGCTGTACAGTGCTAAGCAGCCCATCTCAGTGGCCAAGCACAACGATTTGCTGGGTCTGTGCAACAGTGGAGGTATTCCTTCAGAGTTCCACGCATTCTACCAGTCCCTGCCAGTTAGTGCCAGAGCAAAGGATGCTTCAGACTGGAGTGAAGAAAGTGATGTAGAATAGGCGCACTGGTTGCTTGCATTGATTTTGTTTATATCCTTACATTTTCGTGCATGTGTGTTGCATTTACATTGCAAAAAGTGAACTGGTTCATTATTCACAACGAGCTAAGTGAGGAAAGAAACCAAAGTTGGTGTTGGTAAAATGAGCCAAGTACTTTGTGCTTCTGCTATTAGCTACCTATGTTGCGCACAACTTGCACTTGCTGGGCAATCTGAACTACAGGTATTTTTTTAATTTTTAAAACAGAAGTTATTTATTTAACTGTAAAACCTGATTTATCGTACCATTGCAAACTTTCAAATGCGTTTTTCTCGATTTCGACTTTTTGTTACTTGGCTCATTTTACCATAGTGGCGGCGATATATAGTACCGGCACGGCACCATATATGGTACCCCTACCTTCGCATTGGTACCGGTACCATTGGTACCACTCTGTTCAGATTTCGTACCATAAATGGTAGTGGTACCATAAATGGTACCGGCACCATATATGGTCATGGGTATGGGTACCATATATGGTGCCGGTACCATATATGGTACCACCACAGGCCTCGAAGGTGGGGGTACCATATATGGTACCAACACCCTATTTACCGGATCCATATATGGTACCGGCACCTTATATTGGGTCGGTAGCATAAACGGCGTTAAGTGCCTGACTGTACTATGAGTTTGGTTGCAGGATCACTGTCAAATGAAGCAACGGAGCACTCTCAGGCCCCTGCTTCATCCAGTGGTGAGGCAGTGGCAGTGCAGAACGGTGTGATCGAGTGCAAATGCACAGAGTGTCGGTTTTGCCATGAAGAGTTCGACTCCTACCAGGAGCTGAACATTCACTTGCATGTGGAGCACATTGTGATGCGAGATGGAAATAACTTCAAATGTCCCCGTCGTAACTGTGACCGGATCTATCCCAGCAGGGAGAACCTCAAGCATCACATAGCTGCCCATTTTCTTGGCGGCGGTGTAGCTAACGCAGGTAACAGGCAATTTCTTCCAAGGAATGCCATACAAGATCATCACAGATAGAAATACTTCAGGCTGCAGAGATACCGAAGAGTGCGGTGGTGCGCCCGGAGATGTGAGCCGCGAGACCATGGTTGCCTTGCAGCGGAAACTCAGTGGCACATCTCACCACCTGCCTGCACTGACCAGTGGTCACCACAGTCCTGGAGCCCCGGAGGAGTCGCGCACAGTCACCGGACACACCAAACTCAAGACCCATCTGGTCAAGCTGAACTCCATTCCCGAGTGTGACCTCTCCGACACCTCTCCAGTCAGTGGCGAGTCCTCCTCCTCTCGAGCCAGCAGCAGACAAAGTGCATCCCCCTGCATCATCTCCAAGCGCTCTTCTGCTGAAGAAGTGCCCGGTCCTTCATCCACCCCCTCCTGCAGCACCAGCCACTCCTCCTCAGTGGCTGCCAACTGCAATCGCTCAAGGCCGCCTATGCTGGCCACAGCTTACTGGTACAACCAGAGAAACCAGCAGATCCCCTGTGCTGTGTGTGGCAGGAAATTCGGTGACATTCTGGCTCTACAGCAACATCTACTCTCCCATGTCAGTCAACGGCCGCACGTGTGTGGACATTGCGATGCCGGGTTTACTACTAAGGAGGCTCTGGAAAGACATGTCGCCACGCACTCCAATCAATCAGGTCAGTATTTGGTCCAGTCCTATCCAGGATTCAATTGCCCATCAGCCCGCCAATAAGACTGACTCGAAAATCGATTTGGGCTGGAAAGTGATTTGAAGAAGGTTGATGCCAATGAACGCTGTAAACGTGATAAATTGTATTATTTTGATGAACTAATAAACATTGTTGGAATTAACTCTATGGAAGGAAATGAGTAAAACTGCTCTAATTTAATTTCATACAAATGATTCAAGGTTTACATACATACAGATTGCCCAAAAACCGGGAATTTACTCCCAGTTTGACGGATGTTTTAGCTCTTAGCGTTATGCATACATGTATTAAGGTTTGTGTTGTTGGTTGCTCCCCAGCTACTAGAAGTCCGAACGCCCTCTCACGCCCTCCACCCCGCCGAAACAGTTAGGAAACCCGACCTAAAAATACTCGAATAAGAAAGTGGCTCAGAAATCAGTAATGTTTAGCTTAAAAGTCTTTGGTATCCGAATTTGGCGTTTCCACTATATAATATACTCAATATGTAAGAGAAATTTGTGTTTTTAGAAGCCATTTTTATTTGTTTCAGCTCTGAAACGCTATTTGGCAGTAGAGATGTAAGCGAGATCTCGGTTTTTCCTGTTTCAGTTTGTTATTCGAGATGTTGGTATCCAAATGACCGCTAGTTTTACGGGATTTAGAAGCATTTTGGCAACGGGTGCTAAATCTTCAATTCCTGAGGGGGTAGGAACACCCGATGTGGGTTGAGGAGGATGTAAGCTAATAAGTTCGACTTTTTACTCAAATCAAGGTTTTGCTTATTTTTCGTTAAAACAGGCTAAATAAGCTATTTTGAACTCATTTACACCTACAGCTTCGGTCTTGTCAGGGGAAGTTTTGGGCGTAAAGCAAGCGTGTATTCAGTAAGCGTGCGATATGCTAGTTTGCAGGTTTCAGATGCTATTGCAAAAGGTATGCATGGTGCAGTCAGGCACTTAACGCCGTTTCTGGTACCGACACCATATAAGGTGCCGGTACTATATATGGTACCGGTACCTAGGGTAGTGGTACCATATATGGTACCCCCATTTTCCGGACCTGTGGTGGTACCATATATGGTGTCGGTACCACGAACGGCGTTAAGCGCCTGACTCTGGTATGCATGTGGTAACACTGCTTGTTTGTCAAAAACAGGTAATTCCATGAAATTTAAGCCGTATTTTGAAATGATCCGAATTCCGATTTATTCGATTCAGAACTCTACTTCAGTTCTGAGTCCGATCGGACTCAAAAAACTGGTTTCGGTCGCTCGCAAACCACCACCCTAACTTTTGACAACGCTAACGTTCAACTTAAAGTGAATCCAGATCCAGATTTTAACCGGATGCGCTAGAAAGAAGGCCTTTTCACAGATTAACCTGTGTACAAAGATTGATTAACCTGCGAAATTTCGGAAACATCCGATGAAGGATTCGTCAGATACGATAGTTCAGTTCAGAAAGGCGTACCTCTGGGCCAGAGAAGGCAAAGAGGCTAGGATTTCGTCAAAGCGATCGGTAAACAAATAATAATACTCGTACCGAAAATCTATTAATTCGGTTTAAATGACGGAATGGCGTAAAGAATTCGGAAGTCAAGAATGGCGTCACTTGAAGTAATTCGGAAGACTCGAAAGAAGGCCAGGGGATCTTTTTTTGGCCGTCACTGTGTGTCTGCTGTCTAGAGATGAGCACGTGCCAGGCACACCGGGCGGCCCGAATTTCTGAAAGAATTACACAAGAAAATTTGCATTAAAATTAGAGTGCGAACTGGTATTGGGTATTGGGTTTTTTATACCCCAATACCCAATACTAATTAGGACTTATAAAAATCGAAAAAATTGCTGTTGAACTGAAAAAACTATTTTTTTTCGAACAATTTTTATTATTACGAATATGGTTAATAGAACTAGGTATGGCCAATGGTTTTCAAAAATTCACGCTACAGCAAAGCAATTATGCTAAAAGGGCCGATAGCATGACCGGATACGATAATTTACGCAAAAAACCGCACTTGATTCCATGAAAAATTAGAAAAATGCGATCTAAAAACATCCGTCTGCGAAGAACTTTTGCATGGCGCACTTGGTACCATTTTTGATTATGGGCAACAGATTTGAATAACTCGCGCTACAAGCAAAATTTATGCTAAAACGGCAATAGCATGACCGGATGCGATTATTTACGCAAAAAACCGCGCTTAATTTCAAGAAGAATTGGAGAAATGCGGGTTCAAAACAGCCGCGTGGGTCAAATCGCGTAAATTAGTGTTTATAACTTGGTCGCCGTCCCAGCGGTGGCTGATTTTCTATGGCCCGAGTTACGAAGGTGAAACCAACTTGATTGTTTAAAATCTACTAGAAAGATGTGAATGTTCGTCGCCCAGCTAAATTAATGCGAAAAAGTATGATTGGAAGTGTTGGGTACAATAAAAGCCTGAAATGGCAAAAATTAAGGGTTACAGAAACTTCAACACCGTTTGTGGGGTTAACGGCAAAGAGCAGAGAGCCAATTCTTATATCATTCGAAAGTCTGAAGTCTACTGTACACGGAACCGATTGAACATCTTGCGCCGAATTCGTCGTTTTTTCACAAGAACGAGGAACATGAAAAAAATCCACGAAAATGCCCATTTTCAGTAGTTAAGAAAGAATCAAATTTGTGGGGACCATGTACTGTTATTTTAATATATTAATATTAAAATAAAACTATTATTAATAGTGCCATTTTAATAGTATTAAATCTATATTAATATTAAAATAGAGGGCCTACTATTATATTAAATTAAATTAAAAATACAAAGAGAGGCTGAATATTAAAATTTATTTTTAATAGTATTTTAATAGCATTTTAATAGTTTGACCTTGTTTGACAATGAAGGAGTTACCTACAATACTAGAATTTAAATCAGAATTTTACCTCAGAAAATGATAAAAATTGAAGGTGTCTGACAGCCTTCTGAATCTCGAATCTTGGAAACTGTGGAACTTTTCTCAGTTAATAGGCAAGAATGACAAAAGGACCTTATTCTACTCAATAACCTATGTAACAGTCTTTTCCTGTCAAAAATGTCTCTATAACTATGCATCAATATTTTCTTTCAAATTTTAATGCCTAGGTTCTGTTCGAATGAAATTTCGAATATCTTCACAGGTCATCTGCGGAAGGGGGACGGGGTTGGTGGGGCTGGCGCCGGCCAGGGGTCTGAGCGAAAATTTTGGGAGGGGGTTGGGCACTAAAAAAACGCTCAAAAAATCGCAATTTTTCGGCTAAAATCGTCAAGAATCGCTAATTTGGGCTGAACTATGTACTAGTGTTGGAAAGTCCGGGGTTAAAAAAATAAGTTCAGGTTCAAGTCAAGTCCAACATCGAAATTTCAGGTTCAAGTCCAGGTTCAAGTCCACCATCTAAAAAACCTGGACAATAGGTTCAGGTTCAAGTCCACTGATAATTTCAAGAATTGTTGAAATTTTGCACTGATCGCAACTCTTTCTGAGCTATTTAAGCCTGTCTACTAGTAATGAAAGACGAAAACCACGTTTTATGGGGAAGTAGTTTCGTTTTCTCGCATATTCAGTTTGAAAAATAGGTGTAAAAACAAGAAATCAATGAAAATATTGCGCAATCCAACCGAAAATTTGACAAATTTTGCCTAAATTCACTCAAATTTTGAACCTATTGAGTGAGTCCAGTAAAACGAAACAGGTTCAAGTCCGGCTGAAATAAAATAGGTTCAGGTTCAAGTCCACAGATTTCAGGTTAAAAACCTATTAATAAGTCCAGGTTCAAGTCGGACTTGCCAACAGTACTATGTACAGCTAAAAAGTGCTGTTTTACAGGCGATTTTGGCAATTTTTGTCTCTGAAATTGCAGAAAATCGCAAATTTGCTCAAAAAATTACTTTCCAGAAAAATCGGAATGGTAGTCGGAAATGTCGTCTCGAGGGAGGGGTCCCCATCCGGTGGGGGGGGGGGTTGGCCTAACTCGAGTGCAGGGCAGACCCCCAGACTCCTTTGTTACATGTAAGCTTAAAAAAACCATGCTTGAGACAAAGTCATTTTAAAAAGAATGGTCATGAATTTACAGAGAAAAATGCTTCTAAGTTGGATCTCTGATTAAATTTTCAACTTACACTAGCAATTTCAAGCAAAAGATGTTGTTTCACAAATTCGCTAAAGTGTGTCCAAAACTTTTTAAGTTCATTTTAGAATGTACGTACTATTAAAATGCTATTAAAATACTATTAAAATTGTTATTTAATAGTATTAATATTAAATCTAAATTAAAACTAACAGGGGACTATTATATTAATATTAAATTAAAATTAAAATCGGTTAGTTCTATTATATTAATATTAAATTAAAATAAAATTTCACTATTAAAATAACAGTAGGACCATGCCATCAAATTAACTACATTTCGACCTAATTTTCTTAGATTTTGCTAGATAAATAAAGTGTATATCAGTTAAAGATCAAAACAGAGTCTAGTAAGGGAAACTATGAAAAAGAACGAAAATATGAAATTTGGCTCATTTGGACCCAGCCGCTTATTTTACCGACAAGCATACATGTACTAGGGGGGTTTGGGGGGGTTACCCCCCCTGCTGGAACGGCCAAACCCCCCCTCACCCCCCCCCCCGAGACAGGTTAAGGGACCCCCCCCCGACCAAAAATACAAGTGGTGGTAGTGGCTCCAGTATTAACAAACTGGGTCAGAAATCACTAATTTTTAGCCAAAAATTCACTTGAAAGGCCTTTGGAAACCGAATTTGGCGTTTCCACTGCTGATATTTAAGAAAAATCGGTGTTTTTGGAAGCTCTTTTTGTCATTTTTTGCTTGTTTTTAGCTTTAAAACGCTATTTGGCAGCTTAAAATAGCGATTTTTAGCGTCCTTACTGAAAAAATCGTGCTAAAAACGCATTTCTAGGCGTTTTGGAGCTTTTTGAAACTTGGGACCCCCCTACCTGGGCGAAACCCCCCCCCTCGACCCCCCACCTGAGGAAAAAACCCCCCCTACCCCCCTCCCCCCAGGTCGGCCCGGAGCTGTTACATGTATGCCGACAAGGGGCCGAAAATTCTGGCCCGAGCGCATCCCTACCCCTAAATAACATACCGTTTGTTTGGCTGTCGTGAAGTTTACGCACTTCACGACAGCCAAAAAAAAAAATCACGACTTCGTTATCTTCACGACAGCCAAATTTTTTGGCTGTCGGGAAGCGGTTCACGACAGCCAAGTCAATTTACTTCACGACAGCCAAACGCAAATTTCACGACAGCCAAGCACAAACTTCACGACAGCCAAACGCAAACTTCACGACAGCCAAACGCACTTCACGACAGCCACTAAAAATTAATGAAAAATGTCAAAAAAGAAATAAAAAGAAACTAAGGGAGAGTTTGGTAATTCTTTTATTTCGCTTTTCGACAATTCATGTGAAGTTGCGGCAATTTGCATAGCAGAAGGCTAAGTGGAGATGAAGTTTGACGTGTTTTTTACTGATAATGTATCTGTTTCAGAGTTGGAGATGAATTAGCCAATACCTACACATGTATGCGGTCGGAAGAGTAGTAACAGCTTTTCCTGGAGGACTTTTCTCTATAGCTAGCTGCTTAGCTATGTACGTACCGTGTATGGTAGTATGTAACGAGTTCGGTTGGTTTGTTGGATTCGCTCCTAAAC